>JANSVB020200923.1:0-13314 GCA_025504935.2 Erythroxylum haughtii
AACACAAAATGATGCTCAATGTTGATATGCCTATAAAGCTATTCAAAATAGTCACTAACTTAGTACAAAAGTCTCTAACTATCTTGGAGTTTTCGATGCCTTGCAAGGATTTTTTGTATTTTAAGTTAGTTTATGGAAAACACAAGGCTTTAGCTCCATTTCAAGTATTACTCATTCATGTATATTTTGTATTTTTGAATTATGATACCAATGTTGTATTTTGGCTTGAAATGCTCATTAAAGCTTTATAAAACTCTTTTCTTTTGATGTTAATGGAATATGTTTGTGTTCTACTCATGACTTTCCAAGTTTTCACATTGCATTCTCAAGCATTTCATAGGGATAAAATTTGTGTTTTGACTTTAGGGGTAAAACTGTATTAATCTAGATTGATTTAGACAAATTTGTCTGTTTAGAAGTTGTAGTTTATCCTCTTAGCTTTCCAACGATATAGAGTATGAAAATTTTGGATATCGGAGTTAAGAGATATGTTCTTTATAATTTATTGTTCGTTTGTTGGGTCTGGGTTGTGGATTCGAATGTTTCGCCGCGGTGAAGCCAGACTTTGGCCTTGGTGAACCCAAAAGGTATTTTTGGCGAAATCTCATAACTTTGCCGCGGCGAAGCTAGACGTTTACTGTGGCAAACTTTTCCCAAAAGGTCTTTGTAAATGATTCCTTAGTTTCACCACAGCAAAAATACTTACTTTGCCGCAGTGAACCTCCCAACGCTGATGATGAAATTCTCTTTACAATTGTAATAAGTAATGAGACCCTAGCACCAACACAATAAGATCCTAAACATCTTTATTCTTTATGGAATTCATTTCTTCCTTTATAGCATTGTACCATAAATTTGATTCATTGCAACTCATGTTTGTGAAGAGGTTTTAGGATTATTTTTTACTCTTATATTGTAATCAGATTCTTGTAGATATACAATGTAATCACAAATAATAGCTGATTTTCTTATTCAAATAGATATTCTTAATGTTGCACCAACATCCTCCTGTAGAGTTTGTTGCTCAACTGGTTGCTAAATGTTTTTAGGTAATTCCTGAATAATTGAATCTACTAGATTATCAGCAATTTGTGGAACATCTTGATTATCATTTATGTTTACCTTAGGCTTTTGAATTTCAACAATTGGATATACAACATCTACTTGAACTTCAGGATTGTTGTGAATGGCAATCACCTTATTGTTTGAGGTGGAAGGTTGAGTATCCATATGATCATTATTAGAGATTGTATCTTGAAATTGATCCCTCCCACTAATCAAGTCATTCTCAAGAAATTTTGCATTTCTTGGTTCCACAATTCTAGTGTTATATGATGGACAATACAATCTATATCCTTTAGACCTTTCGGTATATCCAATGAAATACCCACTTATAGTCCTTGGGTTTAATTTCTTCTCTTTTGGATTATAAATTCTTATTTCAGATGGACATCCCTAAACATGTAAATGTTGTAAACTCAGTTTACAACCTTTAAATAACTCAAATGGCATCTTTGGAGCAACCTTGGTTGGTACCTGGTTTAATATATACATAGTTATCTTAAGAGCTTTAGTCCACAGGGGGTTGGGAAGTTTAGAGCTACTCAACATACTCCGTACCATGTCCAATAATGTTCAGTTTCTTCTTTCTGCCACACCATCCTGGTCTGGATATTTAGACATCATGTATTGGGCTACCAACCCATTTTCTTAAAGATATCTCGCAAATGGACCAGGTGCTTGTCCACCTTTAGTATATGTATCATAATAATCCATACCTCTATCAAATCTCACGAACTTAATTTGCTTAAAGCATTATTTCTCTAATTCAACTTTGAACATTTTAGAAGCAACTAGTGTTTCATTCTTGTTATAAATCAAGTAGAGATACATATATCATGAGCAATCATCTATAAATGAGATGAAGTATTTATGACCATATGTATGAATTCTAATAGGTCTGAACTTTTCTTGACACCTTTCTTTAATTTGTTGGTCTACTTTCCATTTATACAATCCACATAAGTATCAAAATTAATAAAATCTAAAGTATTAATTGCTCCGTCAGTCACCAATCTTTTAATCCTTTATATGGAGATATGTCCTAATCTTTGATGCCATAACATAGAGGAATTTTCATTTATGACACAATGTTTTGTTCCAGCATGAAAATGTGTTACATTGTAACAAGTATTATCTTATAAATTAAAATGGAAATGACCATTAAATAATGTACCATTCCCAACAAATTCAGATTTATAATGTAACTTTAAAGATTTTTCTAAACAATGAAAGGAATATCTAAATGGTACAAGTCTTGATAGTGAAATCAATTTCCTAGAGAAATTGCGTACACAAAGGGTCTTTTCTAGTTTTCAACTAAAACCAATACATCAAATTAAATTGCAATCCCTGATAGCCTCCACATCTGAACGTATCTTATTTCCGGATAAGTTATACTACTCACTTCCCACTAACTTCCTTGGGTTTTGCAAATCCTACGACATTTTTGTAATATGGATTGTAAAAACAGAATCAATCCACCATGTGTTATGAAAAAATTCAGCCATATTAGATTCAAAACAAACTAGTAAGATTATACTACCGTTCTTTTCAAACCATTCCTTACATTTGACACAATCTTTCTTCATGTTTCCTTTTTCCACTTGAATTCCTTCTTAATGTTAGCTTGGATAGGTATTTGACCTTTTCCCTTTGAGTTGACTTGATTTTTCTTCTTTCCTTAAACAACTAGATATGCACTTTGCGAACTCTCTCCCTATTCCATTGACAATCCCCCTTCCTCTTGGACAGGCACGATCACTAATTTATTTATTGACCACTTATCCTTATATGTGTTACAAGAGATTTTAAAGGGTCCGTATAGTGGTGGAAGGGTGTTCAAAATTTAATGCTCAAGGAAAGAATCTGACATCTCAACCTCTAGTTTCTTTAACTGAGCCACAATGTTTCTCATCATCATGATATGCTCATGCACACCTCAAACGCCGGTGAGTCTTGTAGATGAAAACTTCATAATTAGGGTGCCCACAAGTGCTTTATCTGAAGTTTCGAACTACTCATTAACAACCTTCAGTAGAGCACGAACATTTCCATGTTGTTCTACAGAACCACGAATGCCAACATAAATTTTGGTTTTAGTGAACATCACACTTAGACGATTAGATCACTCCTAACATTCATAAAGCGCAATTTCAATTATAGTGCTAGACTCCCTTACCTTAGGTGGTTCATCCTTCCGGATAATATAATCAATGCCTATCCTTCCCAAATGAAGAAGGATTCTCTACTTTCAAATCTTATAGATTTCACCCTTTAATTTGGGAAGTTCACAACTTGTTTTAGAGAAACTAGCAGTTTGAATAACTGTATAAATTAAACATACATGCTACTTATCAATAAATTGAGGCTAACAAACTATATATATGTATTACCAATGTAAAACATATCTTAAAAGACATAAATCAAATGGCATAAAAATTTCCTGTGGGTTAAATTTTTAATTCAAATAGATTTATGTTAAACTTTATGATAAAACTATCAAATTATATACCAATTTCTAATACCTGTGGGTAAATTAGAAAAATAATTTGATATTTCATCCTAATTAATTATTCAAATATAATAAAATTCATGTGGGATAAAATTTATTAAACTAAAATAATTAATTACAATTAAAAGTCTCTACTCTTTATGTTATTAAATACATAAATATATAATTAGGGTTACTGTAGCTAAGCCTTAATAATTAATCACTAAAAAATTTTCATCCATAATGGTAGTCACATGGAAAAATATATAGATATGATAGCTGTGGAATAATCTGGTACATGTATAACATTTATACAAATATAATATTAAGCATAGTATAAACAAATATAAGTTGTAGATCATATAGTTGAGATTCATCACACACTCTCATGAGGGGGCACAGATTCAAGTCCCAACCTAAACATCTAGTTTTCTTATTAAAAACGGACATAAAACTCAAGCACAAAAGATTCTGTTATCAAACGAACACATTAAAACGACAATATCTTGTTTAATAATGTAATAACAAAACGACACAGCATTAATTGTCATTAAAACAACACCAATACATAACGCACAACATTTGTCATAATAACAAGAAAAAAAATGCATAGTCCCACATCTAAATTTGTTTTCAAAACACATATAAAACGATGTAGTTTAATATGTATGGATCTTCTTCAACCTCCAGCTAGGTCAAACTGACCTAAGTTGCAACCTGTCAGATGCTCTATAAAACCAAACCAAAAGACATCACAAAATTTATTTTTTTGCATGTAGAAACACTTCCAAACAACTTAATAGAAGATTTTTACCTTTAATCAAAGAAAAACATCCAAAAACAACTCCAAATCAAAAGTTTTCAAATATGAAAAACTTTCCAGAATTTTGAAATTCTCTAAAAACTTCAACAAGGAAGAGGTTCATAAGGCTCTGATACCAAATGTAAACATATTCTAACATATATTCAACAATAATATATATTAGAATAACATATAAGATAAATGCAGAAGAAAAACGAAACCTCCTACCATTGTTTTTTGTGTTTGAAGGGTTGCAGAATTCTCCTAAACTTTTAATTTATTCATAAAAGAAAATAAGCTTAGGGACCTAAAATTTGAGAAGAAAACCTATATGAATGTGCTCCTATCAAACACAATATCAATTACCATAAAACCAGGAATTCATACCTATTAAGTGCAAAACATTAGACTATTTATGACACAAGAAGAGGAAAAGTTTCTCACAAATATGTCTAAAAGTTCAAATCTAACAAAAAGTTCACTTATTCAAGAGTCTTTAAGTATTACAGAGGATCAATACAAGTTTCATAATACAGCATAGCAGCTATTACAGCTCCACCAATTGCCATCCTAATTGCATAGTGTCCCACATTCCATCACTAGTGAAGCACTTCTGATGAGTGCTTAGCTTCTTGGTCTACCCTACCATTTATTTTGGATTTATCTTTTGCATATCTAAGGGAGGAAACATCATAACACAGCATCATGACACCACCAGTCAACCGCTAAATCAATACTCGAAATCTTTTATTTTCATTTTTGTTTATTGTAGAATAATTATTTATAAAACATAGTCACTTTTACTACCTCCAGTCTCCTTATAGCCATATATCAACTCCACTCTAGTCGTCCTCCTTCAATGCTCTATGCTAGTTTAATCATCCACTTGCTTGTTCTTGTCCCATCATTAGTCTAGTAGCCTTCCTAGAGTGGTTAAGCACTATAACCCAGTTTTACTTCTGGGTACATGTTGAATGCTCCTTCAGAAACTAGTAGAAACCTTCCACAAACCATCATCAAGTTCTACCAATCTCAAATATTGTCAGTAGTAGCTAATTGTAAATTCTAAATGGTAACTTTAGAAATTGTATTTTTGAGCTTCTTCATTCTTCTATCCTTTAAATTTATGTAAGCATTTTCAATTTTCAATTTGAGGTTTTAAGGTTTTATTTGTTTTTAGAATTAATTTTCTTTACTATAGGAAAAGTTAATTCCTTATTATTCATTTTAGATAGAAGTTAGAAAGTTATTCACTATATAGAAGACTTACGTTAAATTCATTTTAACTAGTTTTTTTTCTTTCTTATTGTCATGAGTTGTAGTAATCAATAATATAGGAAATCACAATATTGACAAGAGGCTTCATCAACTTGTTTGAGTTTCTGTTTATATATATCCCATTTATTTTCTTTTTCTTTTTCTTTTTAGAGTTCCAATCCTTATTTCTTTTATTTAATAATATTAGAATCATTTAGGTACTTGTTAAGTTTGCATTTTATAACTTGTGTTAGGAGGGTAAGAGTGGTGACTTTGACTTTTAATGATAGAGCAAGGGTTATTCCTTTGGTGAGTTTTAGGTCTAGGAGAAGAGATTATCTTGATATATTAGAAATAAGTTCCTCGAACATCAAGACCTTTATAAGTAAGTTTTTGAAATTAGTGAAGATTTTAGATAATTATGATATTCATATAGCATGCATCCAAGAGATAAAAGTCGGTGGAGGTTAAACTGAAAGAGATTAATAAGTTCAAACTTTGATATTCATGATATTTGAGACGACAAAATGAAGTAGGTATCTTGGTTGTCAAAGTACTCATACATTATATTGTAGAGGGTAAAAAGGACTAATGATAGGATCATGTCTTTAAAAATTGTGGTGATAGGTGTTATTTTCAATGTGGAGTATGCTTATGCACCTCAAGTAAGTTTAGACAAACAACTTAAGTGTCAATTATGGGAAGAGCTAGATGAGGTGATACAACAAATCCTCCCTAATGAGATGGTTATTCTATGAAAAGACTTTAATGGTCATATAGGGGCAACCTCGGATATGAATATTCATAGACTGATTGGGGTTTTAGGTATAGTGATAAGAATGATAGTGGAACTGTTTTATTAGATCTCGTGGTAGCATTTGAGTTGGTGATAACTAAATCTTTTTTTAAGAAAAACAAAAAACACCTAGTGACTTTTAAGAATAGAATCATTAAAAATTAAATTCATTACTTCCTTGTAAGACGAAGTGATCAAAATAATTATAAAGCTTTTAAGGTGATACCTAACACTTACTTGTCAACACAACATAGATTGTTAGTTTTGGATCTTATAATTAAGAGTTGAAGGAAGAAGATAAGTCCTAAAAGGCGTATTAGAGTTAGATAGTTGAATCTGAAAGAGGATATGATAGAACCATTTAGGAATATAGTAATATAAGGAGAAGAGTGGAAATAGGAAGGATATGCTAACCAGATATGGGAGATAGTAGCAATCCTTTTAAGGAATACAACCAAAATGATCTTGGGTGTTTTTAAAAGGACGTAGGGTGTAGTAAGATGAAGTCTTGGTGGTGGAATGAAGATGCACAAGAAAAGGTTAAGATTAAGAAGGGTGCCTATAAAGCTCTATTAGATAACAGTAAAGAGGTAGAAAGAGTAGTTAATAGAGAAAGTTACAAACTTGCAAAGAAAGATGAAAAGAAGATAATCTCAAAAGCTAAAAGTAGAACTTACTAGAAATTAAAAGTCTTAGACCAAGGTCGTTGTCTAAAAGATGAAGTAGGGTAGATGTTTGTGGCTAAAAATGATATCAAGAGAAGATGTACAGATATTTCTATAGCATGCATAGAGGTTAACATCTCTTTAGTGATCTTGGCAAGTTTAAGAGGTATCATAACTGTACCTATTGTCAAAAAACTAAAAGAGAGCAAACTAAAAGATCTTTGAGGGAGATGAAGAATGGAAAAGTAGTACAACTTGATGAGATACCTATTGAGATGTGGAAGAGCCTAGGTGAAGAGGTTCTTACTTAGTCAAGCTTTTTAATATGATCCTTAAGTTCACCAAAATGTCAGATGAGTGGATAATTAGTATGCTAACTTTTTTATACAAGAAAAAAGGAGACATCAAAAATTGTAATAATTGTAGAGGCATTAAACAACTTAGTCACACCATTTTGGAGAACTAGTTTGGCTTTATGCCAGCGAGGTATAAGAGAAGGTGATTAGAAAGAGAGTGAGAAAATATGCTCTTATCTTGGAGAACTAGTATGGCTTTATGTCAGAAAGGTCCATGACAAAATATTTATAACTCTTTAGAAGATTAATGAAATATTACAGGAAAAGACAACTTAAACTATATATGGTTTTTATTGATTTAAAGGTGTATGATATGGTACCTACCGATATACAAGTTATTAGGTATATGCATAAAGGTGTAAAGACTAAAGTAAGCATGATAAGAGGAGATATAAAGAATTTTTTATCGATATTAGGCTGCACCAATGCTCCTTATTGAGCCTATTTTTGTTTGTAGTAGTGACGAATGAGCTCACCAAGAATATCCAAGGGAATGTGTCCTAGTGTATGCTGTTTGTTGATAAAATTGTTTTAGTGGATGAGACAAAAGGAGGTATCAATGTCAATCTAGAACTTTGGAGGGATATATTAAAGTTGAAAGACTTTAAATTAAGTAGGACTAAGAATGAGTATTTAAAGTGTAACTTTTTGCATCATAGGATGGCTTCTAATGTAGATGTAAAGGTTGGTTCATAAGTTATACCACAAAAAGTGTACTTAAAGTATCTAGGATTTGTCATTCAAAGCAATAGAGAGATCGATGAAGACACCATATCATATTAGGGTGACTTTAAATGGAGAAGTGCATAAGGAGTTTTATTTGACAAGAAGATACCACTCAAGCTCAAAGATAAATTATATCATTTAGCAATTAGGCTGGCCATACTCTATAGGGTGGAGTGTTGACCCAATAAGTAGGTACATAGTCATAAGCTATTGATGGCATAAATAAGGATACTTCATTGGATGTGCAACCTTACTAGAAAAGATAAGGTTAGGAATTTAAAAGGTAAGAGACAAATTAAAGGTGACTAATATTAAAAAATTAAGAGAGACAAGGCTTAGGTGATTCGAACATGTTAAGTGGAGAGACCCTGATGCTCCAATGAGAAGATGCAAGAAGATTGTACTTAGAGATTGTAGCTGAAAAAATGAAGATCTAAGAAGTATGTGTGGGGCGGGGGAGTTGTGTGTGGGGGTTATGATTAAGAATGATATGGCTCTACAGAAACTTACCAAGGATATGACCATTAGTAGAAAACTTTGGTGTAATATGATATGGATAAATGATCTCACATAGAGATGTCCTTTTTCTCACATGTCTTTTAAACATTTTCTTTAGAGTCTTAAATCTTATATTTACCCTAAACATTTAATATGTAATACTTCACTCTTAGTTATTTAGCCTAAACATTTCTTTACTTAGCCTAAATATTTTCTTGTAATGACTTGTTTGATTATTCTCGAAGAATCAAAAATTCAGATGTCAAATTATTTTTCAATATTTATTTCCAATAAGCAAGTTAATGAAAATTAAATACAATAGCATCAACAGCAATAATCCAATGAAAGTCTCGTGGTTATGATTAAGAATTATATGGCTCTACAGAAACTTACCAAGGATATGACCTTTAATAGAAAACTTTGGCATAATATGATATAGATAAATGATCTCACATAAACATGTCCTTCTCTTTCTCATATGTCTTTTAAACATTTTCTTTAGAGTCTTATGTCTTATATTTACCCTAAACATTTAATATGTAGTACATCGCTCTTAGTTATTTAGCCTAAACTTTTCTTTACTTAGCCTAAATATTTTCTTGTACTGACTTGTTTGATTATTCTTTCCTTTGTTCTATATTCATTGTATCATTTATTTTTATTTTTATTTTAAGAATACTATTTTATCATCATTATTATTATTTATTTTCATTTTAATATGTCAATGCTTTTTTATGTGGATCTATCGGAAACAACCTCTCTATCAGTAAAGGGCAAGACTAAGTACCATTGGATCTCGTGGGACTTTCATTGGATTATTACTGTTGTTGGTATTGTATTTAATTTTCATCGACTTGGTTATTGGAAATAAATATTGAAAAATAATTTGACATTTGAATTTTTGATTCTTCGAGAAAATCCTTAAAGGAACATTACGTTAAGATTTATTAGAACATCTAATTCCTAATTTTAGATATGTTAAAGTTTTTTGCTTTAATTTCAGATAGGTTAAAGTTTTCTGTTTTAAAATTTTTTATTTTCCTTAATGAATATATTTTTCAAAATATGACATATAGATCTCATTTCACCTATTATCTTACATTTCTAAAATTATACCTAATGTGGCTTGTCACGTCAACTTTGCTAACGGAGAAACTATCATCTAACTATATTTGAAAAAAATTAAAGTTTAAATATTTAATTGCCACTTCTTAAAATTTGAGCTATAATTATAAAATTGCATAAAGTTTGAGTTTTTTTGTAATTAACCCAAAATTTGAAATTATCATTTAGTAACCACTATGAGTTTGTGATTTGTTGATTTTGATAAGTATATGATTAGCGATTACAAACTCATATCTCCTTAGTTCAACATGAAATGGAACGAACAACACTACCACCTCCTGTTTTAAAACCACGTTTAGACGCAGCTCTTCCTCCCCTGTAAATTCCACCATACTTCGACTGTGCAAATCTTCAAACAACAATTAACAACATATAATGATAATTACTATCCATAATCGCAAGTCTCTAATTATAAATCGTGCCTACAAAACCTGATGAGTTCAGGTTTAAAGTATCTCATATTACTCAACAAACAACATTGATATCATACGAGGTCCACAATAATGGACAATGAAGGGTTTGTAAATAGAACAATGTCATAATCTCATCTACAACACATTATCACATGCCTATTTTGCTCGATATATCTTAAGAGCAAAATCTAGAACCAATCTTTGTCAATTTTGAAAGCCCCTTCACTAAGACACTATTACTTGAGCCTCAATTGTCAAATTTAAAGTTACTACTATTAGATTCCTATATTGGTATAATAGATGTGTGATAGTACATTTTAGGAAAATGGACTTACATTGAGCAATAGACGTATTTACATGGAATAATAAATGTAATAAAGTGCTCCACTTTCTCATATATATTGACAATCTTAATAAAAGATTAGCATTAAGAACTTCTTATAGGTTCGATAGAAAATCTTAAATAGTTAAGAAAGGAGTTCAAGAGCCATTTTTATAGCAACTGATGCATGCCTTACTTAAAAAAATTAGAAAGTTTGATGAGATATTTTGAGATTACATAAGGCAATTAAACCTTGAAGTTACTCAAATATATAGCATAAATACCTCTATTACTATTGTTTCCTTTGAAAAAAGGTTGAAGAGATGTCATTCCATACGAAAATCCTAGTAGATGGATAGGACACATACTTTTGAGGTGGTTCAAGAAAGGGTTAGAAGGTATATCAACCTAGACACTACAATAGATAAGGTTATTGGCGAAGAATTCAAATGTCAAAAACAATCAGCACCTTAATGGTCGTTAAATCCAGGTAGCAAAATAATATCCGCAATGGTTTTTTTGAAATCGTTGCAGAAAGGTTTTGGATACACAATATATTTGTCGGTAAAACTTATAACCAACGAGAGCTAAAAACTTTGGACATAGGATTTTGCGACGTATATGTTTCATAGATAAAGTTTTTTACCTACTAAACCATAGTTTTAGGTAAATATCTTTGCTGATGATTTTATTTTTTAACATAATAGTTTTAGCTACTAATTGTTTGCTGTAGGTAAATGTTTTTAGAGACGTTCTTGTAAACAAAGGCATACATTTTGTGACGATTTTGTTCTGGTAGCTAATACTTTTTAGTGACAAATATTTATTTTTAAATTTAAATTTTATTATAATTGTTAAAAAAAATTTAATTTAATTTATTACCATTTTTAATACAGTTTGAAATATAAATTAGTTACATTTTATAATTAATATTTGAAATATAAATTAGTTACATTTTATAATTAGTATTGGTGACATCTTATTTAAATAATAATAAATTGAAAAAAATAAACATTAAAAATGAAATGCATTTTATTAAAAAATAATTAAAGTTTAATTACATAATTTGAACAAAATTTATAAACAAACTAAGACTCTTCATTGTCACTACTACTGATATAGTTTGAGCTAAGTAATTGTTTGACCATACTTTGAGCCAAGTAATTGTTTGACCATCTTTTTTTAACTATGTTCACTTCTTTTACATTATGATCTAACTTCTCTTCTGTACATCGTAACTTAGTCCTTAATGACTAGTTTTCCTCTTGAAGCGTGGTGACATATGTTGGTCATGACAAAGATGCATCACTAGGCTTAGGGTCATGCCCAAGACCTTTGATATACCCCAATCTTATACCAAGGACATTGTTGCAAAGGTCATCGACATTGGGCTGATTCTCCTAAGACAATGATGTCTGCAACAACTCTTGCAACTTGTCCTACAATTTAAAGTACAAAATTGAGTTAACTAAAACATTAGTACTTAGCATTACATAAAAAATAAACTATAATATTAATTATTTTGTACATACATAATTACTTTGTACCTCTTCAGGCATCCAACCTTCACCTTTCTTGTAGTGTGTTAGCATGTACAGTGTGATCCTATCACACTCTTATCCTTGGAGATGAGTTTGGCTATATTATATGAATTTTAAAAAATTAGAAGATAATAGAATTTATTGTATTAAGAAATACAATAATGAGTTGAAAGCGTTACACTTTCATATTCTTGTCGGACGACAACAAAGGATTTAGAGCCAGTGTTAAGAGGAGTCTTCACTTTTGCTCTGTTCACCTTGGCTTTCTCACACTTTTCCTAAATTAAGAGAAGTAGTCATGAAATGTATAAACAAAATTAATGGAATGAAATATGAAGAGAAATAAAACAAACCTGAACCTTCATAGAGGCCCAATAATCACACATGGCACTCCAATTTTATAGAGTCACCCATTCTAAAACATGTCTCCTTACCTCTTCATCAGAAGGGAAAGACTGGTAATATTTTTTAATTCCATATCGATGATCCTTCGGCCTTTGTTTCAACAGTGACATAACACAACTTAAAACCTCAGGCTTGTCGATATCAATGATATTTAGCTTCATATATGAAGAACATGTATAAGTTAACTTACTATTTTGTTAAGTACAATCGCAATATATATAATAAAATGAATTGAAATATTACCAAAACTTTGTCCAAAGCATTTTGGAGTAATTTGCCTTCCTTCAACTTCCTGGCATAATAACAGCAAGGCAATTCATTCCTCACAAAAACGCCTAACTTATTGGAAAATTTTGTGGATTGTTTCTTATCCAGAGGGTGACATTGCATGGGGTCAATGGTCACAGACAACTTGTTGTTCATTGCAACATTCATCTATTACAACTCAGCTCCTTTTTTTGATACCTCTACCTCATTTTCTAATGTCAATATTGGAACCTGAAAATAAAAAAATCATAATAAGAAAAACACACTGTACATGTAATGAGTAATTTTAACATTAATGTAAATATGTTTGGTTGACAATAACAGACCTGAAGATTCCTCGGCACTAATAAACGATGTTGGTAAAGGTTGTTGGTGACTGTCTTCATTCGAGGATGCAATTGTTGGTTATTAAGCGATGGGGTTGAATTAAGTTGATTGTTATGGGGGAGGAAGTTCTTCGATCATTGCCACCCTCTTTCCCTATCTCTACTAGGTGTCATTGCTGGACCCCAAACTTTCCTTGGAAGTTAGAAAAATTGTATGTGAAATGTTGGAAGTCATAAGCTGGAAAATGTAGTTTGAAACATG
>JANSVB020200936.1:0-13306 GCA_025504935.2 Erythroxylum haughtii
AGTTACATATGGAGGCTTAAAATTAGTGATATGTGAAGCCTAAAGTAAGAGACACATGGTCTAATAGAATAGTAACATATGGACCAATAGAAGGGCAACATATGCACAAGTAGAATGGTGACACATGGACTAATGGAATGGTAATACATGAATTAGTTTGATGGTCTGCCATAAGGTTAGAAGAGGGAGAAAAACGAAAATGAGAAAAGGAGAGAAAAAGGGGAAGAGAAGAGGAGAAGGAAAGAAGTTATCAAGGTAAGTTGAAATTATGGTTTCAATTTCATATTTCTCTTTCTATCTATCTTTCATATTCTTAGAGAACGAATTTGAAGAAACTCAAAAAATGAAAGTTGTAGATATAGGTCTTAAATTTAGCTATGTGAAAGTGGCTTGACAATACAGTGACGAGAACTCGAGTTATGCTTGTTTTCCTAATACTGCCTATGATAGACCTCTATGAACCTTGTATTATTTCCTGATTTTTGAGGACCCTAAAGTCCAAATTAGTGAAAGTATAAAACAAGAAAAATGATTATTAACGTCTTATTAATGCTTCTATGAAATGGTTTTGTCAGGAGATGTATTGATAATGATTTCTTGTGGTTTAAGTATTGGTTGCCGATCTGTTTCTTACCGAAAATAGGACAAAATTTGGAGGGAGATTATATTTTAAAGGGAGATATTGTTTATGTAATTTTTGGATAAATTAATACTAATGGAAGTCTACAAGGGGCACAAGAATCATGGAGTTTGGATTTTTGTAGAGAGAGTTACGATTAAAAGATGACAACTTGTCTATAAAGGAACATTAGGAAGAAAAAGATGTAAACATTACACATAAGGCTAGGTTAGCTTGATGGTTGGGGAGACATTGAGCTGAATTAGTAAGTGAATTATTGACCTATTGATTGATGTTAGAATAACATTTATGATGACTGATTGGGGATGAATTTGGTTGTGGTGGTATATGAATATGAAATATATGTTTGAGTAGTAAATACATTGTATATTTGTATGTATAAAGATTCGGGAGCTATGGATCAAGGAGCTTGTACCGAGGATTGTTGAATTTAATGGAGTGTTCACTTCTTTTGAGGTGAGTTGGAAAAACCATATCTCTCAAATGGGATTAGAACATCTCAAGACATACATGATGACTTGTATGTGAATTTTGAACCTAGGTAATGCATAGTAGAATTGAATATCAAATGGATGCTAGTATACTTGTGTATTTAACAAACGATGTTGTTTTGAATAACTCTTTGCACTTGGAGTTCAACTGATGTTTTTATACGTATTTTGAGAAATGATATTATTTTTAACAAACTAGCACTTGAAGTGCAAAGGACAACGTTTTATTTGCTAACACTACATTTTTGAGCAACTTTGCACATGGAGTGCAAAAGATGACTTTTATTGTATGAAATAATATTTGGGAATTTACATCTGTATAAGAGAGTCATGTATGCTACATGTATGTATTCTATTTTGGCTTAGAGTCATGGCAAGATTCTATTTTATCGGTTGGACTGATAAATAAAGGCATGGTGCCTTACTTGATTTTTGTACTTAATATTTGTATATGATTTTTGTGATTGGTGAGGTAACGATTGGCCAATCATATGCTAGGCACAACAGATTAAGCGACCCATACCCTTGACGCTAGTGCATAAAAGTTGAATCCCCCTATCAACACTACGGGACTTGCGGGTGATGCCACAAATAGGGTCTGGACACCGACGAAGTCATCTTCTAAAGTTATGACACTCTTGTCGATTGTAGTCTGGACTCACCAAGGATGAAAGTTGAGTCAACACCGGGAATCGGTAAGTGTGCACACTAGTTTGATAGACTAGTGGTGACACATATGATTGCTTTGGCTTATTCTGATATTTGTTTTCTAACGAGATTTGATTTATACATATAATATTTTTTTACTTTTGTGTACTGAAACTAGAACCTATGTTCACCTGATGGGTGATTAATAGGCTAGGCCTATGTGGTTCCTAACTAGTTTACGTTGAGTTATAGGCTAGGCTTATATGTTTCTATGTCATTTATATTCACTTCATAGGTTATCTACACCATATTGGTGTGTATCGAGTTCTATTTGTGATATATGTTTTTCCTGTTCACTGAGTACATAGTGTACTCACCCCCTCTGCTTTCCAACCATGCAGGTTAATTTAATGAGTTTGAAGCTCTGTGTGAATCGTGCGATTTTTTGATATTTTTGGGGCATTACTGCACGTGGGCAGTCTCTATTTCGTACTTTTGTTGTATAGTGGCTCATGAATTGTTTTTATTACTTTGGTTATGTTGATATGCTTTATGATTTATAAATTAACTCTTGATTGTCTTGTAGTTTGTAAAAGACCTTATATATGAACCTTTGATACTGTTATTGAGATTGCACTTAAATGGACTTAAAAGTTCAGAAGTTATAGTAGAGTTTTAAAAGTGAATATAGAAGTGCGTTTAAAACTGATTTGTAGGTACTTTAATTGAGTTTTGGGATTTTCAAAATATAGTCGTTGTATTGTTCAAATGTTTTCAAAAGATATTCAGTTAGTCTTACATAGTCAGGTTAAGGGTACTGAAAGTATCCTTAGCCTGAGTATGCGGCAGTTATCATGTGTTCGATATGGTTATGGGTCGTGACAGTAAAGGTAATAGCTACCCATCAACTCCAATGCTAGTGTAGTGAAATTTATAGAAAGGAGCATTTTTTCTTGTTTTGGTGTACTTAATCATTAATGGAAATGTTATCCACTTATAGAATTATAAATTTAGGAAACTTTTAAATAAGAATGAGAATCTTTTCAAAATCTCAAGAATTTATCATCCTTAAACAAGTGGCTATGTGGAGGAATCTAATTGAGAGCTTAGGTATATTTTAGAGAAAATAGTTAATATTTCTAAAAAGAAATGGGAATTAAAAATTTAATGTGCTTTTTAGACTTATAGGACAACTTTCGAGTCCTCTTGGGTATGTCCTCTTACAAATTAGTGTTTGCAAGTCTTGTCATCTTCTATTTGAGATTGAGTATTAAACTTTGTGGGCTATTAAGAAATTTAACTACGAACCTAAGTTAGCTAGTGAGAATAGGTTGCTCTAATTAAAGATTTAGATAAGTTCTAAAGAGATTTTTTTGAGATTGCACAAATCTGTAAGGAGCTCCCTAAGGCATTTCATGACAAAAATATCATAAGCAAGGAACTTAAAATAGGAAAAAAAAGTTTAATTTTTAATAATCATTTTAATTATTTCTCAAGAAATTAAAGTCTAGATAATCTAATCCATTCGTTGTTATAAAGTTGCAACCTTATGAGTATGTCTAATGTCAATTTTATAAGTGAATAACACTCTGAGATGACATAACCCAACCAGTGCCAACATTCTAGTTTCTAGTGTTGGTATCATCCTAGAAATTAACAAGTCTAAGAGTCAAACTAGAGCCTTTCATCACCACTTTAATGACCTTTAAGATGTATTTATGCATACATATAGTTACGCTTAGAATTTTTAGGTTGTTTTTACATATATATTATTTTAACTATCCTATATTTTTTATTTAGTTTCTCGACTTGAGAATATTGAAAATTTGAGTACATTTTAGATTTTATTATTTATCAACCTCTACAGATGTTAAATATTGTAATATATTGTGAGTATAGAGGGTGCTTTATGATGAGAAATTTTCATTTTGGTTATCCATGCTCTAAGAAATTTTTCAAATACTTTTTATATCTTAGTTTTGAAGCATAATATTGAGAACAATATTTTTCTAAGTGTGGGGATGTTTTAAAGATTGATCTAATTGTATAAATTTTTTTGCATTTTTAGTTTTTATTTTTAAGTTGTATATTTAGGTTCTTATTAGTTACTTTATGCATGATTCTAGTTAAGACTAATTGTTAAAACTATGTGCATAATATGATTAAGTGAATTTAAATGCAAAATTTGACTTTGTGAATGCTAGGAAACTAAATTTATTAAGTGATTATACTTTGAGTTTTATTTGAGTGATTGTGTAAGGAATTTAAGCTTTCATACCATATTTTTCTTATTTCTTGTGTAGATTTCTTTTTTGATTTTGAATTTCTAGAACATGAATTTCATCTGTTTGAGATTACATGTAAGATTTGTGCAAGCATTAAAATGATAAAGGTGCTTAAGATTGAGACAGAGCAAAATTGCCTACTTTTCTACAAATTAATTAATTAGTGAGCCTCTTTACAGCCTATATGAAATTTAAGCTTCTTATTGGTAACCTTTTCCTAAATAACCTTGAGCTTAAAATGAAAAATAGTTATTTACTCTCTAATTCATTATTAGTGGAATTTTTACTTATATTTGATGTTTTTAGGAATATGATGCAAGGAAATAAGCATGAGGGGAGAAGGTAAAGTGTCTGAAAATGGCAATGTAAAAAGCAGAATCTCATACCAATCTAAAGAAATTCTAAAAAAAGAAAAAGAAAAAAGTTGAAAATAATAAAGTATTGAAAATCGATTAGCATGGATTTTTATTTTTGAAAAGTATGAAAGAAAATGGGTAAGTGCAATAATATAAGGAGTTAATGACATGCGAATTATGTTTCTTTTGCTTATTTGTTGATGCTCTACTAGTTATGAACATTTTTATTTCTCTTAGTCCCTTTCCTTGATTAACTTACGTAACCCTTTGGCCCCATTATAACCATATTGAAAATCCTCTTGACTTTTACTTTAATATGTATATGAAAAGTGAAGATTGGATGGTTTTCAAGCTTATGGTAAGTTCAATTTGAGAAGAAGATGATGAGACTACCTCACCTAATGTTCAAACACTTATTTGAATGAGTGATACCTTGCAAGGTAATTTTCAAATTAAAGGGTTTGATCGTAATGAAGGAGGTATAATAGTATTAACTTTTTCTTATTTGTATGGTAATTTACTTAATAGGTATTATGTGTTTAAGTTTTATAATTGAATTGAGAGTGAGATTTGTATATACTTTTGTTATTAGCTGTACGAGAAAAATAGGGAGGTCAAAGAAGAATTGGGGGAAGGTGATAAAAAAAGATATGATAATGTCAGAATTTACCGAGTACATGACCCACAAATGAAAACTTTAGCGTGTTAGGATTCAAGTAAATGATCCCTCATAAAGAGACCATGTTAGTTCTCTTATATCTATTAATTCTTGTCTATTGTAGTTAGCCTAAATGGTAATTACATATTATTATTATTATTATTATTATTATTATTATTATTATTATTATTATTATTATTATATTTTTATTTTTACTATTACTTCTATATTAGTTATTTTATTTTATTTTTCCCTATTATTATTATTTTAATTTCTTTTTTTGGTTTTTTTGTTATTTTTATTCTAATGTTACTTTTATTTATCATTTTTATTTACTTATTTACTTATTTATTTTTCTTTTCTGTTTATTTTCATTCATTTATCTAGGTCATTTGAAAATAGTCTCTATACTAGTTAGGGATAAAGTTGCGTACTACTGGACCTCCTTAGATCCTATGTCTCAACAGAATTTTTACTGAGTATTATTGTTATTTTGTTATTAACTGTGAAGTCAACTAATGTGTTTAGGTCAATGTTTATAGGTAGTATTTAATGAAACTCCTAAAAGACTATAACTTCTCCACTAGGGACATTTAGACATTAAAAAGTTCATGTCATATACTAAATATCACCATATACCTATGAAAGTGGAATTGATTTTTGTTTTAGTAGTTGAAGTCCAAATTAGTAATTATGGTTTAATTACTTGAGGACAAGTAATAAATTAAGCATGAGAGAATTTAATAGGTCTATATTTGACATGTTATTTAGGGTTTATTTACTTGATATTTAGCACTTTCATAGAATGTTTTATGTGGATTATATTATATTTTTCTATGTTTAGTCTATTTTTTTAATAGATGATGAATATAAGGAGATAACACAAGATTTAATGTAACTTTCTCCAAAATTATCCTCCTGAAGAGATTTTGGAGCTATTGAAAAGATAAGATGATAATAACTTTGTAGAAGACTTTAAAAGTCAATTCTAACACAAAGATATTTAAAAGTGAATAAGTTTATAAAGAAAACCATAACAAGTGTCAAATTTATTAAGATAATAGGCATCTATCTTTTGCGAAGTTCTTAGAAGTGAGAACAAGAATAAAACAAGCACTGAAGTTGATCTTAGATAGACATCAAACTCGTCTTAAATTTACTAAGATAATCAATATAAAGCAAACAATGGTTATAACTTAGTGTTAGGCACCAGTTACACCTAAAATAGTAAAGAATAGAAGTTATTGAACAAGAATGACATCAATGTGATTTTAGTATAGCAATAGTTTTCAAATATAATTTACAAGAATGTATAATTTCTCTAAGTTCAAAAATTTTAGAACTCTATTTTAATAACCCTACTATAAATACTTGTATTAGAATTAACCTAAAGGATTTCTAGCATACTTTTAAAAGATTTCTAGTTTTCTTTTCATAGTTTTGTTTTTCCTGAGAATTAGAGGAAGTTTTCGAGCATGGATTGGAAGAGCTAGTGACATCTTCTCTACTTCTTACTTTCGAGAATTATGTGTTTATGTTGAATTTTCATCATATTTAATGGCTAAATGACCTAGAGTTTGAGACGTAGCTTATATGGATTTTTTATTCATCAATATATGCTTTGATTATTATTTAGCTAAATTTATTCTCTTTTTCTTAATTATTAAGTTTATACCTGATCACTATAAACTCAATCTTAAGGATTGTATAAAAGATTAAAAGTTAAAGTAGGATTCATGCAATAGGAGGATAAACACTTTAATGTTAGAGAAAGAAAATATCTTAAAATCTAGTGACAACTATATAGACTGACTATATTTAATGAGTTTGATTAGGTTAAATTGAGTATCAAGAGATAGTAATTGCCTAATTGGATATACATGTGTGCCTTGATATAGTGTATAGGTACTTTTAGACTAACTTTTATTTCAACCTAGATAATCAATCTTATTTAGTAATTAGAATTCTATAAATGTGCGCTCGAATCCCTAACATTTATATTACTAATTTTCTTTATTTATTTTAATTACCTTATTTCCATTTGTTTAGTGTTTAAATTGATTTTCCCCAATCTTTTTTTACTTTATTTTTAGCTAAGATTAATAGATTTATTGACTAGTTGTTTATAGGATCAATCCTTTAAAATCAATCCAATTTACTAAACTATCTATAATTGGCTTTGTATGGTTACAAATTTATTAGAATAAGTTTATTACAAAATTTCTACAAAAATTTGAGTCTCTTATGAGATTTTTATAATACAATTAAATTTGAAACTGATGTCTTTTATCATAAGTTAATGAGAAAACCCTTTATTTAATTAAAGGGGAGAAAAGTGCCTTTTCCCTAATATGTATTAAAATTCATGTCAGACCTTAATATTTTGGAGTTTATAAAAACAATATTTTTAAGAACTTAATGTTTTGTCAGTTAAGTTGATGATTTTTTTTAATTTTTTCCTTAGTAAGTCCTACTAGTGCTAATATGGATCTTATATGGAATTAATGGAACCCACGTCCACTCTTAGGCAAAAACTCCCAATTATTATCAAAATTTCCCCTAAAATCCCTAATTCAGTCAAAAATCCATCTTCAATATACAAAGTTAACATCCCAATTGAAAATTAAGTATGTTCGCTCACTGTTATCTATCTATTTCCTTGGTTATAGATAATGGCCTATATATATATGTCCTAGGAATGTCAATTTTGGCCCGGTCTGCCCGACTGGCCCGACCTAGCTTGATTTTGGCCCGATTGACTAGGCCATAGGTCAAAATTGTTCGGCCCGAATGGGCCACAGGTTAGGGACCGGAATGACAAAAATGATGTCATTTTTTATTTTTTAAAAAATATTAAGGATAAGTCAGGCCACCCTGGCCTGCCAATGGCCCATCAGGCCATAGGCCTCCCCTGACCCAGCCCGACCTAACCCATAGACATTTCTAATGTGTCCTTAGTCCTCTTTTAGGTAATAATCTCATGTGTTTTGATAAAAAATCTCATATATTATTGTGACTAATATCAAAGAGACATTATAATATATGAGACCTTTCCTTGTTTGTACGAGAGAAAAAGGTTGGAAAAATTGAGGGAGTAAGAATCTATCCTTCATTATTTAATTGGTGTACTGTTTGTTATGATCCCTTTCCATGTATATTTGTTATGTGTCTTTTTATTCAACATGTTGTGGTCTCTATAATCAAACTTGGATTATCTTTATCTAGCATACAATATGATATTAACAATAATACAAATTTGGTAGTCGTGTGCAAGATTAGGAGTTCATTAGCATTCACTGTGTAATTTTGTAATTGGATTTAATTAATATTAACACTCACTTTGTTCCTATCTGAAATCAACTTTTATATGAGTGTTTACATTCTTATAGGTTTATAAGCTTTGAATTTCTTCAATTATATGGTTAATTTGAGTCTAGACCTTTGTTTATTTTTGGCTCTAGCTTGTGAATTAATTATATAAATAACAATTGGTTCTCTTGGTTATGATCTATGTAGTATAAATGGGATAATACAACTTTATGAATAAAATATGATATAATAAAGTATGTTAAGTTGGGCTCTAATAATACTCCAAAAGTTTTGAGTCATTACACTCTCCTCATTTTCCCAAAGCAACTATAATTTTAATAAACTCATGCTTTTGGAAACCCAATAATTCTCCAACCTAACCCAACTAAATGATGCTAATAGTTCAAAAATAGGATATGAAGAAAATATCTCACTTTATTTTCTTATCCCTAACCATCTATTAGATAGTATAATGCCCAATAACATAAACTAAGAAAATATAAACTTGGTACGGCGGGATGCTAATAGGACCATGTGAAAGTCATATACAGTCTAAAACTACTTAGTTTATAATAGTTATAGTGGTCATTAAAATTATAATTTGAACTAGTACGTTTTTGGACACATCATTGATAGGAAAATCATTCAAATAACTAACTTTAATATGCATATGATATTTGAACTATAATTTCCTTATATAAGAGAGCTCCAGCTTTAACAACATTTATAATTATCCTTTAGATTAATTGTTATATTTATGTTATATATTATTAAGAACTATTTTATATTGTGTTAGCTCTTATTGGACTTTGTCAACAAATATTCATGATTATTATACATTTGAAACTTTTTTGATGTAATGTTATATAATATAATGCAATATGATTTACTATACATTTGGAACTTGGGATCCACTTTATATATACTTTGTATTGTTCAATGTTAATACAATATTTGCTAATAATTATAAGCTGGATTACAATGAATCAATATGGAGGTGTAAGGCTTTTTTATGGTAGGATTTTAAATTAGAACCCAAGTTGTCTTATAATGATAGGGAAATAAACATCTGTGAAAAAAGATATTGATTTTGGGGGCTATAGACAAATGTATGAGATGGAGAAGGATTTAAGGTACCTCTAAGTTAACAAAGAGTACTATAGGTAACTAGGTTTAAAATTTAATGTTTCTTTGAGAATTATTTATTCAAATGAAAGCCACTTTAGACTCATCAACTTGATAAAGATCAATATAATGGTTGATGTGTATGATATATATAAGTTAAACTATTTCTTACACCTAACCTATTACCTACAATTGGGGGACATGAGACATTTGAGTCCAATTTTTTGGATAGATAGTTTCTATTTTATAGAAGAATTGTTAAGTGCAATTGGGAGGGATAAGGATAAGGGGATGTATCCTTTGGCAGAGACTATTGTGAAGTTAGAAAACACTGACTCATAGAGTAGAATCATTAATCTCTTTGCATCTGATTTGGAATCGAAGGATGGAGAAGGACTTATGGTTATATCTTAGATGTAAAAGATAACTTATTCTTTATACTATTATTTAATTAAACTTAAATTTAAATTTAGAAATGCTTAATTTCTTTTAATTATCATAACGATTGGTTAGAGTTGAGGTGACTTTGCTAAATACAAATACCAAATATATCAAACATATTTACCATAATGGATATGGATATCAGAGTGGAGAGGGCTTAAGAAAGCAATTTTGGACTTATGCACATTCAACTTATGTAAAAGAATTCAATGAGCAGTTTAAAAGGTTTGATAAAATTAAAATTGGATGCACTACAGTCTTGCTTGAATATCCTAAGGAGAAGTGAATAGGAGCTTACTAATCATTTGAATCTAAATGCCCACTAATTAATGACAATGTAAGGAAAGCACTTAATAGGTGGATTTTGCCTATTAGAGATAGAAGACTAATTAACATACTTGAAAATAATAAAAATCATGGTGATGAAGAAACTTATTATTATTATATATATAACAGATAAATATTGTACTAAAGTTGCACAGAAGTTAGAAAAAAACAAAAAAGATGCATAGAGAATAATCTTGAATGGAGATGGGGCATATGAAATTTCAAATGAGGATGATAAGTATACTATCAGGATTAGTAGAGATCAAATACATGGTTGTAGAGTATGAGACCTATATAAAGACCTTTGTAAACATGTTATAAGTTTTATTCATCATTATAAGCAAAGAATGAAAGCATTTATATATGATTTCTATAAGAAGTCTCAGTTCTTGAGTGTGTATAAACATGTGTTGCAGTCTATAAAGGTTGCAATTTTCTGGTTAATAAGTGTTGTGGAACTAGTATACCCACTAAATAAAAGAGTTGTGCTAGAGAGGCCTAAGAGAACAAAAAGAAAAGGACAAAATGATCAAAAAATTGAAAGCTCCAAATAAGTTAAGTTAATATATAAGTTACAAAATGTTGTAATTCTAGTCATAACTAACAAAATTGTAGTAAAAAAGGTTTGAGATTATCCACTGAAACATCTACTAATGTTGCTTATGACTTGCTTTGCCTTTGTTTGCTTTTCTTGCTTTTCATTTTTCATTATGCATCAATGTATGTAATTATTGTCATTGATATTTTATTACTATTGTTTTATCATTTTGCATCATTTCTATTATTGATATAATGTTGTGTCATTCTACAAGTATATAAGATGTAACTGAGGTATGTGCACATGTATATAAATCTTTGGTTTTCTATGAATTCTTTAATTGTTTTTGATTGACTTCCATTTGAGTGTTATTTCTTTTGATTATCATAAGTTATTGGTGCCAACAATATAGAAGATATTACTATACCTAGTTAACAATTGTGAGTTTCATCTATATTATTTATTCATAAAGTCATCACAAGTCCACATAATTAATAAATTATATGATTTTTTTTAAGTTTGTAGCTCTATACATGCCACTAAAAGGAAGTTTGGAGATATTGATCATCATACATCCAAGTTATCCTTTAAACCAAGGGGCTAAGGTTCAAAGGACAATCAAACATCACTTCACAATAATTACAGTTTAAAACAATGAAGAGGGTAAGCATTATTGGTAAGAAGTGCATAGTCAAGCAAGATTTTTAGTTTAGTGCATATGAAGGATGCAATGTGGCATAAAATC
Source organism: Erythroxylum haughtii (assembly GCA_025504935.2). Classification (NCBI taxonomy): domain Eukaryota; kingdom Viridiplantae; phylum Streptophyta; class Magnoliopsida; order Malpighiales; family Erythroxylaceae; genus Erythroxylum; species Erythroxylum haughtii. The sequence goes on from JANSVB020200936.1 coordinate 11,564, forward strand.
AATCATAATAAACGTAACTAGATATACACTTAGCTACTAGATTTTAGAATATTTAATTTCGCATAGTAATTCTAAGCCATACACAATTTGGCTTAATAATGAGTATTTATGTGATATATGCCAAATGAAATTGCTTAGTTCTACTGTTTTATTTTGATAAACTATAGGTGTCATATAACAAATGAAATTTTTTAGCTCTACCATTTTCTTTTAATAAATTACATGTATCATATGCTAAATGAAATTGCTTATTTCTTTCATTTTCTTTTAATAAATTACATGTGTCATTTATAAAATAAAATTTCCTAGCTTTATCGTTTTTTTTTTATAATTATAGGTGTCATAAGCCAATGAAATTGCTTAAATTTACCATTTACATAGAAATGTTTTCCCAAATCTATATGAAAGATTTTGATTTTAGCACTTGTATTACATTCAATAATAATAAGTATCAACTATAGAAATAACAACAAGTATCAACTAAATAAGAACTTTAACATGGATGTTAAAAATTAATTGCAATTTAAAGTCATTTCTCCAAAAGCAAGGCTGAAAATAATAACCATCAAAAGTATATCAAATCTTACTACAAAATTTATTAAAAACTTCAACTCTATTTTCTCTTTTGCTAACATATTAATGTCTTCCCTCGTGAACAATATTTGCTCCTTAATCTCCTTACTTTTCCTTGTTTAAAATGAAAATCAACTTTTTTTTGTTTCATTCAACCACTTTCTTTAATATACCTACTTCTTTTCTTAAAATTTATTAATCACTTCAGTAATTCTGTCAATAAAATTATCATCGTATGATTTGAAATAAATCACATGTGTTAATATGTATACAAATTAATTCATAATTTTAATACTAGAGACAAGATTTTTAATTCATAAATAAATAAAAAATCACTCATTGGATAATTCAAGTATCCATAAAATATCCTTCTAGAATTATGATCATTTCTTGAATTTCTTAGTAAGACAATTAACCCATAATAGCAAATCATATTATGAGCATTTAAACTAAATATTATACTAATTGATATTGGGAATTATATGAATATAAACTAACAAAAAAGAAGTTACTATATAAATTAATTAACTTTTAATTAATAAAAGTTTAAAAAAATCATAATCACATGACGCCTTGGGAGGTACAAGTGCAAGCTTGCTTGCAACTTTCAAAGAAAAGTTGTATATTTAATATAGTAAAAGATTTTTTTCTACCCCAAAAATGTCCCTTTTCAAAATTCTTCTGATCTTTAAAACTCCCACCATCGCTACCAATGTCAAAAGTTTTTTTTTTTGAAGCTTTCAAGAATTTAATAAACTAACTTACACAATCAGCAGACAAAGCATCCGCAATAAACAAAGGTGGATTAAGCCAAGTCTTGTCAAAACCAAAAGAAATAGTTGCTCTAGCTAATAGATGAGCAACCTGACTAACACTACGCCTAACAAAAACAATAACAAAAGAATGACATTCTGACTATATGAATTAACTGCATCAACAACTTCTTTGCAATCCAACTCAATGACAATCCTCATAAAACTAAGAGATTTTAAAAGTCTCAGAACTGATCTCAAAGCCACCACCTTTGCTTCTTCGGGCAACCCATAGCCAGGCCGTAAACCTGAAAAGCCAATCAGAAATTGACTATTAGAGTCACAAACCACCGCTCCATACCCCAAAAAACACTAATCTTCAAAAACCACCCCATTCACGCTACACTTCACCCACCCT
>JANSVB020200939.1:0-13305 GCA_025504935.2 Erythroxylum haughtii
GTTTTCAAAAATAAAAATGTCATACTAAGTAAATGAATTGTTTTGACTGCTCTAGCATACCACCCTCGCGGGTCACGAGCTCGGATATCACCGTCGATGTCAGGTTCGGGTCTTGCGGGAGTGGGGTGCTACAGAGAGCCAGACTACAGGTGGCTAGCATTGCAGACAAGTTGAGAGAGAAAAGGCTTAAGTGCTTTGGGCATGTGCACAAGATGTCCTCTAATGCTCTGGTACAATGTAGTGAGATAATAAACCTTAGTGGCTATAAAAGGAGGAAAGGAAGTCCTTATAAGACCTAGAGGGAAGTGATCAAGAAAGATATATCAAAGTTGGCCCTCACTGAGGTAGTTGCTAGAATTAAGAAAGTCTGACGTGATAGGATAAGGGTAAACGATACCTTTTAGAGTTCTCGCATCTCTTACTTACCGCATAGGAATTCCAACCTAATGACCTTTATGCCTTTGCAAGTGGGTCGCTCAGTGAAGACTCCTAGCGAGACTAACGATGAAAAGAGTAAGTATTTATAGGTTATAAGGTATTAGCAGATAGGGTCAACCATCAGGTATGTCCTTTTGTATTGTATGGTAATTCTATTTACTTAAATTTTCTACATGCCAGTTTTACTTATTTATTTCTGTTAACCTGCATCACTATTTTCCTGTCGCATCTGCATGTGGGTCTATTAGAAATAGCCTCTCTATTATGTAGGGATAAGGTTGTGTATTATTAGACCTCCCTAGACCCTGCTTCACTGCAGGACTTCGGACTAGATGTGATGATGATGATGATGATGACGTATAAAATGTGTTGCGATTGATTGTATTTCATTCAGGATCAAGCAAGTAGTGGAGCTTTATATGACACCTATATTTTCTCAAACGATCAGTCAGTCAATGTTTTACTTAAGTCTTTTACATTTACTCATTTCAATTTTTTGAAAACCAAGATTGAACTCTCCAAAAGAGTTCCATATTGAGAGCGTATATTTGATAAATAAATTTATTAATTATTTAATTATGTAATCATTCTGTTAGTTCCTTATTTAGATTTGTTAAATAAATTGAATTGATAGTAAATCATGTAGACTTAGTTAACTATTTAAATTTAGAATATTTTATTGACTTTATAATCTTAACTTGTTCTTCTATATATTCTATATATACTTATTATTTAATAAAATTAAGCCATTATTTCTAAAATTTTATGGTATCAAAGTCACATTCTTAACCTATTTCTTTTTTTTTTCTAGTTTGGCTTACGTACTTGGTGTTAAAGTTACTACTACTTCCAATAGTTTACCTATCTTTCAACAAAAGTATATCATATAAATCTTCTCAATCGTGCAAATATAAATAGAGCCAAATATGTCACCACTTCACTTGCCATTAAGCTTAAAATTTATAACTCATTCTAGATTCATAATGACAAATCCCTTTAAATATAGAACAATTGTCAACAATCTTCATTACTTTTGTGTCACTTGCCTTGGTATTGCATATGATGTTAATAAAATAGCTCAGTTTATATATCGAGCTAATGTTGGTTACCGAAATAATGTCAAAATTTTACTTTGCTATCTTTTGGTATAATTAATCATGGTATTGGCTTGTGCCTTCGAATATATTTACTTACTGATTCCTTTTTAGATGTTAAATTAGTCAGTAATAAGGATGACTACAACTCCATCAATGCTTATATTGTTTATCTTGATTGTAATCTAATATCTTATACCTCTAAGAAATAACATGCAGATGCATGCTCTTCGACTAAAGCAAAGTATCAATCCATTGTGATTGTATTAGCTGAGTTAATTTATATTCGTTTACTTTTAAACAAGCTTATGTTATAACAATGTTAGAGCAAATCATATCTATTCTAGTCATATATTCCATTCACGTATAAAATGTATTACAATTGATTGTATTTCAATAGGGATTAAGCACATAGTAGAGCTTTACATGACACCTATATTTTATTAAACAATCAATTAATTAGTGTTTTAATTAAGTCTTTTATATATACTCATTTTAAATTTTTTGAAAACCAAGATTGAACTCTCTACGAGAGCTCCATATTGAGGGTGTATATTTAAGAAATCAATTTATTGATTATTTAATTATGTAATCATCCTATTAGTTACCTATTTAGATTTGTAAAATAAACTAAATTGATGGTAAATCATGTAGACTTAGTTATCTATTTGTATTTATAATATTTGATCTACCATATAATTTTAATTTGTTCTTGCATAAATACTTTTATTTAATAGGATTAAACCATCATGCCTAATCTTTTATGGTATCAGAGTCGCATTCTTAACCTATTTCTTTTTCTTTCTAATTTGACTTACTTTCTTGGTGTTGAAGTTACCACTACTTCCAATAGTTTACTTATCTTTCAATAAAAGTATATCATATATCTTCTCAATCGTACTTATCATAAATCTTCTCAATCATACAATTATAAATAGAGTCAAACATGTCATCCATATTGACAAATCCCTTTGCATATAAATCAATTGTTGACATTCTTCATTACCTGTGCATCAGTTGCCTTGATATTGCATATGATGTTAATAAGTTATCTCAGTTTATGTATCGACCTAATAATGATTACTGGAATGATGTCAAATGCTTACTTTTCTATCCTTTTGGTATAACTAATTATGGTATTGCCTTAGGCCATCACATATATTGACCTTTTCATTCCTTTTTAGATGCTAAATTGGTCGACAATAAGGATGACTATAACTCTATCAATGCTTATATTGTTTATCTTGGTTGCAATCTAATATTTTATTCCTCTAAGAAATAACGTGTAGTTGCATACTCTTTGATTAAAGTAGAGTATCATCGTTATTGTATTAATTGAGTTAAGTTAGATTCATTTTCTTTTAAATGAATTTGTGCTATGACAATGTTAGTGCAAATCATAACGATTCTAATCATATATTCCATTCACGTATAATACATATTGTAATTGATTATATTTCATTGGGAATCAAGTACATAATGGACCTTTACATCACACCTATATTCCCTTAACCAATTAATTAGTTGATGTTTTAATTGAGTCTCTTACATATAATGATTTTCAATTTTTAAAAAACCAAGATTGAACTCTCCACAAGAGCTCCATATTGGGGGTTTATATTAGAGAAATAAATTTATTAATTATTTGATTATGTAATCATTTGTTTAGTTTCCTGTTTAGATTTGTAAAATGAATTGAATTGACAATAAAATGTGTAGAATTAGTTAACTATTTGGATTTAGAATATTTGATTGACCATATAATTTTAACTTGTACTTGTATTATACTCTTTATGCAATAGAATTAAGCCATTATTTCTAATCTTTTATGGTATTAGAGTTCCATTCTTAACCTATTTCTTTTTCTTTCTTTTTTTTTGTAATTCTCTAAGATTTTCTTTAAACTATAATGGCTTATGAATAAACTTCTTTCAAATACTCATATCACCATTTAAAATATCACCAATAACACCATTATCCTTTTCCAACATTGGCCAATATTTTTGGAGACCATCTCCTCCTTTTGGGCATTCTACCAAAACCATCTTTTACGATAAAGGATATAAATGTATTGTTCCTTGTAATAATCGGCCTACATCGCATCCATATCTTGGATACTTATAAAGATGTACTAAAGGGCACACTGTCAAGCATTGCTCCATTTTTCAACTTGTCACCATCTAATCCTCACTAGCTCCATTGACAATAAGTTTACAATCTCGAGATACTACTTCTCCATGGCAATATTAGATTAGGAAGGATCAATAAATGGTATCAGAGCCACATTCTTAACTTGTCTGTTTCTCTTTCTTTTTTCTCATAATTCTCTAAGCTTTTATTTACTATAATGACTTCTAAAGAAACCCTATCAAGTACTCATCTCTTCATTAAAAATATCTAAAAATTGCATAATTCTCTTATTACAATTAATAGTTCAAATATCACAAAACTAACTGCTACCAACGTATCACATAGTTCCTCTAAATTTAAAGTCTTATTAGAAGGATATAATCTCTATAACTTTCTTAGCGTTCTCATCTCTATCCTACTCTAACCATCACCATTAGTCATAACTCAATTCAAAATTTGGCCTATACAAGTCTTCTCTTTAATGCATTTATTGGTGTAATACTCGTATTACCACCTGTGAAGAGAAACGAACCAATATTGCCAATACCTATGTCAATAATCCCATGGTCATATTAAACAAATTAAGGACAAATTGAAGAATTGTATTTGAAAGCATGCATAAAGTACACATATTTCATATTAATTTCTTTTTATATTGATGAAATGCTAGTAATTGTATGTTGTAATTATATATTTTGTGTTTTGCGGATTAGATTAGAGATTTTGATCAAAATATGCTTAAAAGTGAAATTTTATTAAAGAAGGAACAAAGATGCAAATTTTGGAAAAGAGTGAAAACCTGTAGAAGAAAAGTTTCAAAAAAAGGTCTTTTTAAAATTCTGTCTTAAAATTCTCCCCTCATTTATTTTATTTTGTTAACTGACCAAATGAGGTAAGCTTCATCAGTCCCTAAGAATTTAAGTCTACTTATCGCTATATACAATTAATTTATGATTAGAGAAGGAATATATTTTTTAGATTCGACATTTTTAATTAGTCATAAACTTATTACTCTCATTTGAAATTGTTTCTTAGTAAATTATGCTCTAGATAAGTAACGTATTTCCTCATGGTACAATTGAAATGCACAGTTTAAGCACCGATAAGTCTTTAAAGAAAATGATCATTGTCTCAAACCTTTTTATGACAGTTTTTACATTTATAATATTAAAGAAATAATATTAGAATGCCCAACTTATAAGATGTGAGGAACCATAATATCTACTAAAATGTTAAATAAAGTTGCTAGTTAGGAGGGAACTTTATATTTTTTTCATTTAAATTATGATTTTTATGTTTTTCATAGCTTAAATTACTTTATTTTGTTTTAAGAGTGTAAAGCATTCTTAATAAATCATGGGAACACTTTACAAATCCAAAATTCATAAAAAGCTATGAAGCATTCCTAAGCAATTTTTGAATAAGGCGTGCTTATGCATTACTTCCACTTCACTAAACCTTTCTTAACTAAGACGTCATGTCTTACAATAAGATTGCTTCTGACTCAAAAACACATAATGTGCAACTTTTATAATGAATAAATATAATCAATAATCAATAATTAATAATTAATAATCAATAGAACACTTATTTTCTTTATCTTATCATCTTCTTCTTTTTTATAACCCTAACTTGTTTTTCTCCTCTAGTTGTTGCTGCTTACCATCGCCTAAGCTACTACCTCTTGTTGTTGTTAGAGCTGTCATCTTCACTCTAAAGTTAGTGACTTCTTTCTCCTCTCGTATGAATAATGGTTGAAAAGATGATGGCAAACACTCTTTTGAGGAATAAAAAGGCTTATATCCTCTGAATGCAACAAAAGGCCCAAACTAAAGCTAAAACACAAATTCCCTCGTTGGCTCTAACTAAATCTCTAGCATAAATAACCGTCTAATCACATACTAGAATGTGTTTAGGGAAAGACGAGCATATTTTACCTTCCTCATAGTTAGATTTGAATGGACACCTTCAATTTTGAGAAAGAAAAGACAAATAAAGGTACTAAAGTGTTTGAAAATAGTCCATCATTCCTTGCAAGGAAATTCATCACCCACTATGGATGCTTTGAACAATATAATTGTTGTGCTTGAATTAATTGATGACATTAGTTAGCACACTTATTTTTCCTTTCAAGGCCTTGCCTATATTAAGCTTGTGTATAAATTGTACAATACTTTTTTAAAAAACTGAAAATCTTATGTCCTTTGAATGCAACAAAAGGTCCAAGACAAAGTTAAAACATATGTTCCCTCATTAGCTTCAACTAATTCCCTAATACAAGTAAACATCGAATCATATACTAGAATGCATTTTGGGGGAAAAGCAATCATATTTTATCTCACTTAAGAGTTATATTTAAATATGCACCTTCAATTTTGAGAAAGATGCAGTAAAGAAAGGTACTCAAGTATTTGTAAATGGTCCATCATTTCTTATAAAGACATTCATCACCCTACTATGGATCCTTTAAACAATAGAACAATTGTGCTTGAATTGATTAATGACATTGGGTGGCATACTTATTTTTTCATTCAATACCCTAACTATGTTGAGCTTAAGCATGGATTCAACACTACTTTTTAGGGAATTGAAAACCTTACCTCTTCTGAATATTATAAGAGCATTAAACTAAAGTTAAAGCATGAGTTCTCTCTTCGGCTCCAATTGAATCTCCAACATATGTAAGCACTAAATCGTAGACTATAATTTGTTTAGGGAAAGGCAAAGAGTTAGATTTCAATGCGCACCTTCAATTACAAAGAAAGGTGCTAAAGTATTTGTCAATGATCCATCATTCCCTATAAGTACATGCATCACCCCACTATAGATGCTTTGAACATTAGAACTGTTGTGATTGAATTGACTGATAACATTGGGTCGCACACTTATTTTTTCCATTTAATACCTTGCTTATATTTAGCATGTGCATAAATTCTACACTACTTTTAAGTTTAATAAGCATGTTGATTTCACTTTGAATTCCCTTTCAATGGTGAATTTTAAATTGATGGGTAAGGAATTTAACTTTTAATTACTGAGTTCAATCTTGCATTTGCTTTTGTTATTAAAAAATATGCCACCACTAATGAATATTTAAATAGTGCTAGTGATTATAGTATTAATTTTGAACTGGTTACGTTTTACTTAGAATTATCTATTGCTTACTTTTATGACCCAAGCAAGTGAAAAGGTACTTCAAAGAAAAAACCTATCCTAAAATACATTCATAGTAAGTATGACAATAGGCTAGGTTGGGCCTGAGCTTGAAGTCCCGAACAGGCTAGGGTTGCTCGGTTCGAGATTGGGTCTGACTAGGCCAGGGATGACCAGCTCGAGTCTAGGCTCAGCCCAGTCCTGCTTGACACAAAATTATTATTATTTTAATAAAAGTTCTCAAAACTACGTCATTTTTTAGGTTATCTATCAGGTTTCAGGCTAGGCAAGGCCCAGGCAGTCCAGTTCCAAGCCCTGCCTGCCATCCCTAATTTATAGGTTTTTAGATTTTACGTTTTTAGGTGGGAAAAATTTTGCTACTGTGTTAAATAACATTTTTTTTATATGATGACAAAGTCAGAGTGAATTATAGCTTTACAGTTTAATGCAGTCATAGTGAATCATCATCATTAATCCTAGGATTTTTAATTACCCAATTAGCTATGAATGAAAAATTTATTGAAATTAATAAGAATAATTTACATATTTCCTATGAGATGTTGCCATTAGATATCCCTTTCTTGGATTTGATGAGCTTACTTGACAAGAAATGGTGTTTTGTTGTTTGGATCCATAACACCACATAACGTCATCCTCTTCTACTATCCCTAATAATTCAAATCATGAACAACTAGACATATTAAAGAAGCGCATCACTTAGATAGAAAATAACTTGATGACCTTCTTCACTTTTATACAATATACTCTACCCTCACCACTGAGTGTTAGGAGGTATATCAACTATGCTAAGCTTTTTTATGAAAAGTCTCACTTAATCTTATATTTATATTTATATTTTTAAAAATCATTAAGCATTGGTTTTGATGCATTGAGGACAATGTATGGAATAAATATTGGGGGAGGAAAGGATTAGTACTTAACTTTGTTTGATGATTTGGCTCTTATTTTATATATGCCTTTACGAATTTATTTAAATTTTCATAAAAGAAAATATTTGTCAAGCATACTTCAATTCTTATTTATTAAGTTATCTTTTTAAAGGTACCAATTTGTTTTTTGAGATTTGTGCTAAATGATTAAAATTTCCATGAATAATTGATTTATATGAAATGAAATAGGATGACAAGCATGAATGGATAGGTTCTCACCTATTACATATTGAATAATTATTTTTTATGATTGATTTAGAGGAAAAGTGCAAAAGGATATAATACATGTTAACTAACATTTTAAGCTTTTGAGCCTATGATCATTCATTATTTTACATTCTATTTTCTAAATTGAGTGATTATCATATGGTTTGATTTTTCTAAAAACTCACTTTGTTATGCATCTTGAGACATATTGTTGGATTAGATGCATTAAAATGATAACAACATTTAAGTTAACCATTTTGAATTCATAAAAAGCACCTAGATTACATTTGCCCTAGTTAACCAATTTGAGTCGTAGTCTCTTTTTTGTTGCATTTGAACCATAATACAAGCCACATTTACTTTTTTTGTTGATTTTTCCCATAATTTTTAACCTTGCATTAAAGGATTATAATAGCCTACTTGTATGAGATTTAAAATATGATTATAAAAATTATGGTGAAGTGATTCAAGTTAAATAGCTTTAGTTCCTCTCTATCTATGTATATATAAAAAAAAATGGGAAAAGGATTGATAATAAATCTCCTCCTTAATTAAGAAACAAAAGAAAAAATAAAGAGGTAGATATGAGAAAAATATTGCATAATCATAGTTAAGTGACTTGAATCAAAAGAATTATGGAGCATTTTTTATCATGTGAATGGGTTTGTATACTTCCTTCAATTTGATAAATCTAAAACTTCCCTTTTTCTAAACCTTGTTTAAGCTCCATTATAACCCTTTCAAAGACTCTTAGACTCTTGAATTCATTATTCGATGATGGAGATGTGATATATAAGTAAGCCTATGGCAAGAGTTTTTCTAAGTTGATATGATCCATTAATACCCTAAATACTTTGAGTGCATAGAGTGAAACTAATAAGAGGGTATTGATTACAATTGCATTTGATTTTAAAAATATTGTTAGGACGATGCTTATTTTTGTAGTTTATGAGAATTAGTATTATAAATTGGATTTCTTTGTTGTGTTTTGGTTTGGTAAGATGTGATGATTTAGGTTATGAAGGGATGAATTGGGAAGCAAACGAGAAGGATATGGAAAGAGTTTGATGAGTCTACTATATGCTTGAGGACAAGCAATGTCTAAGTGTAGGAGAATTTGATAGCATGCTTAATGTACATATATTTCATATTAATTTCTTATGTTTTGATTGATAAAATTCTTCTAATTTTGGTTTATAATTATATATTTTATGTTTTGTGGAGTATATTAGAGATTTGTAGCAAAATGTGCTTAAAATTTGAAATTTGGGAAAAAGGAACAAAGATGCAAATTTTAGGAAAGAATAAGAATTGTAAAAGAAAAGTTCCAAGAGATGTCAGAGCATAAGGCATGTTTACACCTTAGTTAATATGATACGACTACTCCATAACTTAATGTGATTAAATAGATCATCTCTTCTAAAGTAAGCAAGCTCTGGTTATTTCTGCTCCTACTTTGTCTATTTATTAGTTTTAATAGATATGACTTGTTCTTGTAGGAAGATCATAATGAAAATGAGATTCTTTAGATTTAGTACTGATATTACCTTTTATTCCTTTTTTATGAAGATTAGATATGATTTTAGAATTATTTATAAGAAAGAGGCGCAAGAGGCAGCTATTCATTTGTCTCTCTCTTCTCTTAGTTCATCTTAATTAGTTTTTTTTTCTATGTTCTTAAGATAGTTTTTTTATTTTTCTTTTATGTTATCTTTGAGAACTATGAACAACTAAATTCTCTCTTTTTTTAAAATACAAAGCTTAATTAAAGTTTGCTTCTTCAAAAGTTGCGAAATCTAATTGTTCTTCTTTACTCTTTTGTTCTTATTATTTATATATCTTTTGAGATTATAAAAACTATTGTTTGTTTGATTGATATAGAAGACTTATTGTTTAATTATAAAAATAATATATTATATATTGCAACAATTAAATCCATAAAATTTTATTATTCTAATACTTAATGTTGAAATAACAAGGTTTAGTCTAGGATATTCCACTTATGTTATATGATATATATTCTAGTTTAAATAAACAAAACATGTGTGTTTGTTGGCTAAAATTAAGGATCTCTTTAATTTTAAGCATAGTAAATAGATTAAATCCTAAGAGTTTATTTAGGGTTATTTGTTGATAAGAAAATTAATCAAAGAGTTCGTTTTATTTAACAAAGAAGGAAGGAAAAATGTGTTGTCAGAAATTGTTATTGACTATGACTAGTTTATTAAGGAATATAAAAGTTTATCTTTACATTAATAATCAATTTAAAGAATCAAAATTAATATTTATATTTTGGGCTAGATGTCAGTTGTTATTTTATTTCATTAAATTGCATTTTTATTTTTTGTTTTTGACTTTAATCTATTTCAATTTATGTCTAAATTCTCCCTTTCTTTATTTTGTTTTGTTAACTTAGGGAAACGAGATAAATTTTCAGTCCCTGTGGATTCAACCATGCTCATAGTTATATATAATTTGTTTGTGATTAGAGTATGATTATATTTGCGGAATTGGATACTACTAATATTAAAGGTTTTAAGACAATCTTTAAGTATATGTAATCTATCAATGATCGGGCTGATGAAATTGAACCCTAAAAAACTCATTAATAAAGAGGATTTCATTGATAAGGTTCTTGACGTCTTAATAACGTATATAAACAGTGTTGACATGATTAATATTCGTAAAACTCTTATCTCTCTTTTGCTAATGTTGATGAAAATTCCCACGATGTCATAGCTAAAATGGATTTAAAGGAAGTGAAATCTACATGAATAAGACAAGTAGAACATGGATTAGAACATTGCGCAAAAAGGCAATTTAAAGAAAGGTCACAGTTAAAAGCATCACAGATTTATGCAAATAGATGCGTTAATTTTTCTTCTTCATTGTGCCAGTGCATTTGATGCTCCGCAATAATAGGTCCAGAATCAAAACTCTTCAGGCAAACAAAAAGTCGTGCATGTACATCAGAATGAACTATTTTGCAAGTTTTGGGCACCTATCTTCAAGTTGCAAGGGAAACCTTTATCGATGCCCAATGTTGCTATTCTATGTCCTTAATAGTGGAATGAACTATCTTTATCTTAAAGATACACATTCCTCGCTCAAAACCCATCATCCTATCTAGAGAGCATGAATGTACCCCATACTCCATACAAAATTCTAAATGCATGTATCGTTGTATACAGATTCCAGATTCCGGAATTGGCTTGTCGCAAGGATCTGGATACAAAAAGTCATTGTGATTGGCAAATTCATATAATTTTAATTGCATTCCAAAATCAAGCATCCCGTATCTTTCTTGGCCATTGGATTCGATCTCCATGTTCTCTCATAATGAAGCTCCCTGTTTTTTTTTTCGCCCACAATTGACAAATTTCCTTAGTCGTTCTCCTTGCTGGCGATCCACATGCTAAAGGTAATTGTTAAAGGGAATCATTAGACTATTTATCCTGAAATGCACGTCTCTTGGGTCTGCGACCTTCTCAAATCACTAGTACTTCTCTCTAACTAAGATTCAATTAAAAGCCAAATCTTCAAACTTCCATTTCAAGTAAAGCAGTGTTGTCAAGAGCAAGCATTATTATACACTGCATAACCTCGTCTGATGCATGATTGTCTCTACAAATTTCAAATTAAACAAAAACATCCCCTTTCAGAATAATTGAAGACATGCGTGTCCAACTTGCTTGTCAAAATTTCTTTAAAAATGGCATCCCAAAACTTTCCCTTGTCTCTCTTTTTCTGAACCAAGCAACACGGGCTCTCTTTTCAATCGATACACAATCTAACTCCAACTTTCGATATGCAAGTCCTCGTATATACTCTACATAACTCGCCAAATTATCATCTTGCGTTAGGACGCTCTCCTGATCAACCAAAAAAAAAAACCAACTTGTCGATTCCTTACAAGACATACACCCACCAATAATCAAGAAAAAAGGAATCCAAACAATAACATCTACTGTAAAAAATATTCGATAACATTTAATATATCTCAATCAATAACATTATGTTAAGATATATGGTATACATCTTATTATTAAAGTTTGGCATTTTTGATAATAGGACAGAGCAAATAATTCAGTTTCAAATCCAGATTGATTGAATTTAAATTGGACACGGCTGACTTATTGGATTTTTGGATAATGGTTCAGTTGTGATAAAATTCTATCTTAAGTGGGATATGTGAAAAAAGATAAGTTTGTTGAATTTTTGGATAATGGTTCAGTTATGATAAATTTCTATTTTAAGTTGGATATTCTTCTTACTGTTATCGTGTTCTTCTTAATAAAATGAATCTCTAGTTTTAGAAAAAAAAAAAAGAAGAAGAAAAAGCAGTCGTATGAATTTAGAAGATATGGAGGGAGAGATAGGTGTATGGCATTGCATTGATTATGTTCTTTCCCATTAGCAACGTAGGAACTAGGAACAATGGAGGAGGGGCCAGCCTCTGTTACTAGACCGCAACAAAAGGAGTTGGCTTAGTTTTGCTACAAATATCTCCATGGTTTTTACCTTCGTTTGTGGAAGGCTGCGCAATTGATGTGGTGAAGGTTATGAATGTCTTGTTTGTCATGGGTGTGTGACTTATTATAGTGAGGCTTTAGTAAATTATTGTGTGGAAGTTTATTTGCTGGATCTATCTTGCATGAAGTCGTTCTGCCGCAGCTGTAACTTGGATTCGAAATGTGCATGAATCAATCTATTTTGTGTGAACAACTTTCTGATCTATTTCAGATGAGTTGAACCCATAGGGAAGTTGTTATGTTTCTATCTCAAGTGTTTTATTTATTGTCTTTTCATTAAAGGAGTGTTGAAAAATCCTTTGACGAGGTTAATACCAGTCAGTCGTATTATTAAGTGTGTAAAACTTTAACGAAAAGTGAGGTTGAGAGATAGTGTCAAGGGCTAAGTGATGTCGGCTCAGTAAAGCCTTAAGTAAATCTATTGTACTTTCATGAAAATATTAAGCTGGGTGAGGGCCTCGCAGACGTAAGCAAGATATGCCAAACTATGTTAACAAATTTCTAGTGCTTTTTATTATTTCATTTTTTATTGCTTTTGTTTTCGTTTGCGCTAGAGACGTCCACAGTAAAATTGAAAAGTTTGCAAAACTACTAACCTCTATAGTTTTTCAATTGGTATCAGAGCAAGGTCACCTAATTAGAACTTGGTAGCAAGTTGGTGCAGATCTGGGTTTCACAATTATAGCCATAAGAGAAGGAGCATCAATTATTAGGCCACTGTTATATATTGAACAAAGATTTGAAGCAATTAAGGACCTACGCAACCTGTACAGTAACTGTGTAAGTCTCTATAAATGTGTT
>JANSVB020200994.1:0-13276 GCA_025504935.2 Erythroxylum haughtii
GAATTAGTTAGCGGAGAGACAGGGTACTATGTAAGGGATGGAGTAGTACAGAGGAGGGGATCTTTTGCTCTTGTACTGTCTCAGCTGATAGCTTGAGGGGCCATTGTTGGCTGATAGCTTGGTGCTTGTAGAATTTACTATGAGGCTATAGCTAAGTATTAATAAAATTACTATATTTTCATCCATTTGCCTATCATTGGTGCTTTCATTGAGAGCCCCAGTGTAAGCAAACAAGAATGGCGTCACAGAAGTGGGAAGCAATGGATGCTCGTATGACCGCAGTAGACATGAAGTTGTTGGACGATATGGTCCAACTGGGCAACTTACATAAGGGTGTCAACGACCTCTCTAGGGCGTTAGCGGCGATGCACGCCAAAATGCTAGAGGGATTCCAACGTCAAGCTACACACCAAACCCCAGATGCTGGGTCGAGTTCGATGGAACATGGGAAGTCGGTATACACTACAATAGAAGGCAGCGGCATCACCTCCATGACGTCAGAAGAACACCAGCTCCGAGCAAAGCAGGTAGAGCTCCCTCCATTCCAAGGAGACGACCCGATAGGATGGGTCTCTCGTGCTGAATTGTACTTCACCATTCAGGGAACTCCATTGGAGTTTTGAGTTCAACTGGCATAGATTTGCATGGAAGGAATGACATGGCACTAGTTTAAGGTTCTCCTAGCGTTGAAGCCCGAACTGGATTGGGAGACCTTCAAAAGAGCTCTGTTCAATTGGTATGGAGATCATTTCAACGGGAATCCTTTTTCCCAGTTGAAGACGTTGACGCAACAGGGCACTGTGGATGAGTACTTGGAAATGTTCGAAATGTTGATGGCTCAGGTTCCTCCTCTTCCCGAAGATCAGTATATGGGGTCTCTTCCTAGGGGGACTGCGAGAGGATATAAGGTTGGAGGTTTTGGTGCTGGATCCTTCCTCCCGTTATCGGTTGATAGCAGCGGCACTTGCGGTGGAACGTAAGCTCACTCCTTCGGCACATTCCAAGTCGATTGTGGGCTGGAGACTCGTGGGCGCTCCACAAGTCAGGCCTCCAAACCCGATTATGGGAGGACGCAATTGGGTCGGTGTGCGACCCGGGCTAGCTCAACCCCAGGTGCAAACCAATGGGCCAATTGGGGTGGAGGAGTTGATCGGCGACCCGGCATGGAGAGGACTGCCAAGGGCCTCCGAAGGGAACCAGAAACCTCTCTTACCAAGAATTGATGGATCGAAGAGCTAAGGGACTGTGTTTCAAATGTGGCCAGCATTACAGTCCTACCCACGTCTGCCCCGACAAGCATTTGCGACTACTGATTTGGGAGGGAAACGAAGAAGAAGAGGGATCACCTTCTGGTAGTGGGGACAGAGAGGAAACTGACATGGGAGAGGCATGGGAGATGGTTTGTCAAGTAGCTAAATATGGGGAGATAGTTCAGTCCAAGACTCTTAAAATTGAGGGCAAATTGGCTGGAGTTCCAATCTTGTTCCTCATCGATAGTGGGGCAAGTCACAACTATCTTTCGCAAGATTTTGTGGCCACTTTGGGATTGACTGTTACTCCAACCAAAGCTTATGGAGTGAAATTGGGAAATGGAACTAAATGCTTTTCACAAGGTCGGTGTAGGGGACTTGTGGTGTTAGTAGGAAATGTGGAGCTAATAATTGATGCGTATATTCTTCAATTGGATGGAACAGACCTAGTTTTGGGTGCATAATGGATGGAAACCTTGGGAGAGATGAGAGTGGATTTTAAGCAGAAAATAGTGAAATGGGGATTTGAGCAGGGAAAGGAAGTAGTCACCTTGAGAGGGCAGGGCTGTGAGCAGCCCCAACAACTTTCTGCCTTGCAAGGAATGTTTCAGACCATTGCCATGGATTCCCAAAATGAACAGCAAGGAAGTGAAGCTGGTATGCTTGTTTCGGAGACTAATACCACCCTACTTCCAGCCCAGATTCAAGAATTAACCTTAGTTTTGCAAGCAAGTCAGTTGGTGCTCCAAGAACCGAAAGGACTTCCTCCTTCGCGAAGTCACGATCATGCCATTAATTTGTTTAGTGGAGCCAATCCAGTTAGCGTCCGTCCTTATAGGTATGCTTATCACCATAAGGATGATATTGAACAACAAGTCAAGGAATTGCTTGCAATTGGAGCTATCCGACACAGCACCAATCCGTTTTACAACCCGGTAATTCTTGTTAAAAAGAAGGATCATTCGTGGCAAATGTGTGTAGATTACCGTGCTCTGAACAAGGTAACAATTCCGGATAAGTTCCCAATTCCTACTATCAATGAGCTTATTGATGAATTGCATGGTTCCAAGCATTTTTCTAAGATTGATTTGAAGTCCGGATTTCACCAAATTCAAATCAAGAATCAGGATATTCATAAGACTGCCTTTCGGACTCATGAAGGCCATTATGAATACTTAGTCATGCCTTTTGGGCTTATGAATGCTCCATCCACATTTCAATCTACCATGAATTTGATTTTTAGACCACTTCTAAGGAAAGGTGTGCTGGTTTTTTTCGATAATGACATCCTGATCTATAGTAGAAGTTGGCAGCAGCATCTCAAACATTTGAACAAGCTTTGCAGCTCTTAATTGAACATCAATTCTTTGCTAATAAGAAGAAGTGCTTATTCGGACAACAATCCATTGAGTATTTGGGGCATGGTATTTCAGCTGAAGGGGTTGCGATGGATCCTATCAAGATCCAGAGTGTTAAAGATTGGCCTGTTCCAAAGAATGTAACAGGGGTTAGAGGGTTCCTTGGTCTCACTGGGTATTATCGGAAGTTTATCAAGGATTATGGGAAGATTGCTCGGCCCCTTATTGAACTCACCAAGAAGGATAACTTTTCTTGGGGACCCGAAGCTCAAAGGGCCTTTGAAGAGTTGAAGCATTGTCTAGTTTCTTTTCCAATCCTCACCTTGCCAAATTTCTCTAAGGAGTTTGTTGTGGAGTGTGATGCCTCAGGTTTTGGATTGGGGCCTGTTCTTATGCAGGAAAACAGGCCCATTGCTTATTTTAGCAAGGCCCTATCAGCTACTGCCAAGTCTAAATCAGTGTATGAGAAAGAGATTATGGCCTTGGTGCTAGCCATACAACATTGGAGACATTACCTTTTGGGAAGATCATTTAAAGTGTATACTGACCACAAAACACTGAAACATTTACTACAACAGAGATTAAATACCCCTGATCAGTACCATTGGTTGTCCAAGTTGATGGGCTTCCAATTTGAGGTGTTCTACAAGCCAGGACCTGACAACAAGGCAGCAGATGCCTTCTCACATGCACCAGTGGAACCAGAATTCCACCATCTGGTTTCATCCCCCAATTGGGTGGATTCTGCTAAGCTGCAAGAGGAGTATCAAGGTGATCCATGGCTGTCTAGCGTTCTGCAGAAGCTCACATCTAACCCCACAACAGAATCTGATTTCCACTTGTCCGGAGGGGTTAATATTCAAAGGAAACAGGTTGGTTTTACCTCAAACTTCCTCCTTAATTCCAGAATTTTTGCATGAGTTTCATTCTACTCCTATGGGGGGACATTCCGGGTTTATTAAAACCTATAAAAGGATAGTTGGATGCTTGTATTAGGCCGGAATGCGAAAGCAAATTTGGTAGTTTGTGAAGGAGTGCGAAGTGTGCCAATGACACAAGTATCAAACTCTTGCTCCAACCGGGTTACTTCAACCTCTTCCTATTCCCAATTCAGTTTGGGAGGATATCTCGATGTATTTTATAACAGGATTGCCCAAAAGTCAAGGATTTGAGGTAATTATGGTTGTGGTGGATAGATTGTCGAAGTATGCCCACTTTATCCCTCTCAAACATCCTTTCACAGCTAAGGTTGTGGCTGATTGTTTTGTCAAGGAAGTGATTAAACTCCATGGCATTCCAAAGTCAATTGTAAGTGATCGGGATCCCATTTTTTGTTATTTACTTTTGGCAGGAGATTTGGAGGATGCAGGGAACGGTTCTTCGCATGAGCACCTCTTATCATCCGGAAATGGATGGTCAAACCGAGGTGGTCAATAGGTGTCTTGAAACCTATCTCCGGTGCTTTGTATCTGAACAACCTAAACAGTGGCATATTTGGCTTTCTTGGGCTGAATTTTGGTATAATACCTCGTTTCACTCCGCCACCGCCACTACTCCCTTTGAGGTGATGTATGGTCGACCCCCACCTAAGGTTCCTCACTTCCTTATTGGAGAATCACCCATTGATGTTGTTAATGGAGTTTTGATTGATCGGGATGAAGTCTTGAGACAGCTCAAATTCTACCTTGTTCGAGCTCAACAAAGGATGAAATCTGCAGCTGATGGAAAACGCAGGGATGTTCACTTGGAGGCAGGTGATTGGGTCTATGTCAAGCTTAGACCCCACCGGCAGACATCCATGGCTACTAGGCGAATTTGTCCTAAACTTTCAGCCTGATTTTATGGCCCTTTTCAAGTGTTAGCTAAGGTGGGTATTGTGGCCTACAAGCTAGCTATTCCGAATACTTCAAGAATTCACCCGGTGTTCCACATTTTTCAGCTTAAGAAGATGATTGGAACTCATGTGCCTGAACCCACTCTTCCTTCAGGTTTAGAGGTTGACTCCACTGAACCCTTAGCACCTGAAGCCATCCTTGCAGAGCGGACTGTTCAGAAAGATCAGGAGTAAATAGTTGAGTGGCTTGTGCTATGGAAGGGCAGACTTATTGAAGAAGCTTCATGGACAGCAGCTGCCCAACTACAGTAGCAGTTTCCTTCCTTCTGCCTTGAGGACAAGGCAGATTTTGTAGGGTGTGGAATTGATAGCAATATAGATCTTAAACCTATATTGACATACTCTAGGAGAAAGAGGGAGAAGGGTCCGAACATGGGCCACATTGATAGCAATATGAATCCTAAACCTATGTTAACATATTCGAGGAGATTCGCTAAGGTAGGGAGGGGTGAGTCAGCAAACGGTTAGAGAAGTTAGTTAGAAGAGAGAGAATGCACTATGTAAGGAACGAGAGGGTAGTGCAGAGGGTATCTGGACACTTACATTGTCTTCAGCTAATAGCTGAAAGGGCCATTAATGACTGGTAGCTTAGTACTTGTGGAATATACTACGAGGCTAAAGCTAAATATCAATAAAATAACTTATTCTCATTATCAGTCGCTCATCTTATTGAGTATTATAAAAACATACCACGCTAAGAAGTCAGATTATAAAGGGATATGATACTCGTGTCTTATTAGTAAGCTAGCTAGTCACGTGACTATGTGAGGCTTCTTTGCTGAATTGTCGAGTATTTTGATGGCTTTCCTTGTTCTGCTTTGTGCAATATATATATATATATAAATGACTGAATTTTAGCAGTTGTTGGAATTATATATAAATATATATAGTGGTAGTTTGCTCAAGAGTGATTACATATAATGTTTTTACATAACTAATTAGTTTATCTGTAACCATTGTTTGTAGGGGTGAACTGGGGAGAAAGCAAGAGAGATACTCCTTACACGAAGCATCACGAATTAGGTCTGTTTCTGTCGCAAGCCTGACATTCTCCGGCGTTTCGAATCAGGTCATTCACAAGGTGTAAAATTGGTTAAAGAACACACCAATATCATAGCTCTGCCGCATCTGGCCATCGCTGAGAACATCGTAAGCTTGCGAGATTTGCTTGAATTTGGCTTCGGCTTCATTTTTCTTTCCTACATGTCTGTCTTTCTCCATCTCTCTAAGAGTTAAGTAGCTAACTATGACCCACTCACACCGCTCTCTTTCTCTTCTGTTTGGAATTGTATATGTGATTTGTCGGTTCTGGGATTCCTGAAAGAGGTGATCTCCTTACTGATGTTAGATTTGATCCATTCTCCTTCCCTCTGCTTGAGATTTGATGCGTTACTTTTTATTCATTTCATGTTCGATGTCTAGATTTTGCTTCGATTTCCGATTTGGATTTTATGAGAGTGGGTTGGATCTGGGAGTTCAGTTGATCTTGGAGTTCTATCAAGTTTTGTATCATGTATCAGAAGAACTGTATGAAATGAATTTCTTGTTCGTTGTAGAGTTAGAGCCACGTGGAAACCTAATTGTCCATTCCAAGAGCAGGAATTGCAATGATGTTTTTGAAGCTATATTGATTAAATTGCACAATAACAATTAGACTTCAACAGCATGGATGGTGGCATATCTGAAACTCGTCCCAAATGGAGAAAAGTGGCATATGGGGGGATGCAACCTGGGTTTGATGATAACCACACTGATGATTTGTTCCTTGAAGATATGGTCATGAATGCCAATGTTGTTAAGAGTGAGTTGCTCAAGGTGATGCAAGATTCAGTCTCCATCTCGCAGTATCTGTGCATTATTACCCTAGTTGGCTTGGTTTGGACCTACACCCTCCAATCAAACCTTGATGAGAATTCCCTTTTGCTTCTTGATGCAACCCTGCTTGGATTGGGTTTCCTTGTCCTACTTTTGACAGAAGAAATGCTGTCCCTCAATCGGCTCACCTATTACATACTCAACATTGCCTTTTTTGCTACTGGATTATACATATTAGCTCCTATATATCACACTCTCACAAGGTCCATAAGCTCAGACTCCATTTGGGCAGTAACTGTTTCACTTATCATACTCCATCTTGTCCTCCATGACTATTCCGGTTCCACTGTAAGAGCTTCTGGGGCACTTAAAGTTCCCAACTTGACTAGCTGTGTGTCGCTAAACGCCTCGATTGTTGCTTCAGTTTTTGTTGCTTCTCGCCTTCCATCGAGGCTTCATGTTTATGCTGTCATGCTATTTTCATTGCAAGTTTTCCTTTTTGCTCCCTTTGTTACTTACTGTATAAAGAAATACTCTTCTCGCTTGCACCTCATGGTTTCCTTCGTGATGATGGCTGCAACATTGGCTTTATTATATAGACTCCACCCGCAACTCTTTGTGCTGTTCTTGGGTTTGTTGGTGTTTGTGAGCATTGTGTGTCCTTATTGGCTCATAAGAATTCAGGAATACAAGTTTGAGATCAATGGTCCTTGGGATGAAGCTAAGCTCTGTTTCAATATAACGGATTGATATCATTCCAGTTGTACTTGCCATTTCTTGCTATATCATTTTCAGACTCTTTTGAGTCATGTATGAAATTTTTTATTATGATCCACTCGTCGATATGTGATCATGTTCATTAACATGCTCTTGGATTAGATTTAAGTCGTGTAGTCGAGTATGATCATCGTTAAAGCGGGGTTGAGCTTCATAACTCAAGCTCTTTGCATTGCACTTAGTAGCTAATCAGATATGCTGAGTTGAATTTAGTTGCCAGGACAATAATAGGGAAACTTAATACACATGGAGAGTTGAAAGGTCATGTTAAAACACAGGTGATTAGTATCAAAAGTAGGCATCATAACAAGGACGACTAGAAATGTGCAACAACACATGAATTATTTTTCGTTTTCATATTTTTATATTAATAATTTTCATTTTTCGTTTTCATTTTGTTAGAGCCAACTTTTCAAAGGTCTAATTTGTCTTGACTTAGTTCATAACATGAGAAGTTTGTTTTACCAAACTTGTTAAACACATTGGAATTTTTGGATTATGATGCAATGTTATTGAATGAAATTGGGAATCAATTTAGTAAAGGATGTCGAAGGTGGACTAAATAAGATGGAACTTGTGATGGTTGTTACAGTGTTAAAGGTCTTAACAAAATGTAATTAATGTATAGTGTAATTACTATCACAATTGTACAACATTTGTCATTACATTTTTTCACACTCCATCATACGGCATATTATTGTTATGGTTATATGCTATTAGTGGTAAGGATCTTGTTAAATGCCATTCAGATAATGGCATTGGAGGAGACTAATGCACCAAGACAGCCTAGCAGTCATGAAGCGAGTGTCTACCAAGCAGTGAACAATATGCAAAATGATGACAGAGATGAATCTGGTATTGATAGTGGTGTTAATCAAAGTCAAAATCTTTCTGGATGTTCAACATCATTGTATCCTGAGTTTGAAGAAGATAAGAATACTGAGTTGAATCCTGTCCTGAACCGTAGTGAGATCTTCAAGGCTCTGGAGGTTGTTGAGAGGGACTCAACTGCTATTGCAGAGAGCTTTACCTCTCTCTTTGCCTCCCTTCGATTGGCCCTCTCGGAGGTTTGTTTTCTCACATTCAATTTTGTTTTTCATTTTTAATCTCATCTTAGCGTGAGAACATATGTGAAATTTGTGCAATCGTTAGGTTACTGGCAACTCGGTTGATCATATGAATTGTTTTGGAGATGCTGCTGGTTGTCTTCAAGAATCTGGTAAGTGAATATAATTAATTTTTCTCCTTATTTTTCTTTCAAGTTTTATACGTTCACTTTCATGATTATGTTGCATTTATTGTATTGATTCTTTCCTTCTCTTTCCTTTGTTCTTTGACAGTGCTTGATGCAGCGACAAAGGGAAACAAATACATAAACTCATGCCTCAGGTTGGTTATTTTAAAATTTTCAAAATATGGCGTATGTTTTAGAAAATTTCTGTTTCATGATATTGAAATGACTAAATATGAGAAAAGATGTCTCTTATGGTTAGGGGATGTAAGTGATCTGTGGAAAAAATGGGGAGTACCTGTTGTCATCCGGTTGGGAAGAATTGTTGTATTAGAAGTTAGAACTCTGGACTCTTGTACAAATTTTGAATTTGACTTAATCTTCATGAGATGATTGTTTCTTGATTCTGTCAACTGTCATGTTCCTCCATAAATATTGGATTGGTATTTGGCTTTAAGTGTGCCATTATTTTCTATTATGGCACGCATTAGGTGTTTGCAAATCAGATTTTAGTGACCTTTGTAGCTTAAATATGTGTTAGATACCATTTTCTTGATATTTGAATATAAACGACTTTTTTATTTTATGTCGGCTAGTAGTAGGCCTGCAAAAATTAAGTGCGAAATTGAAAGAAAGAGTACAGAGGGAAAATCTGTACACAATGGTATAATGTGGCTTGGCTCTAAAGTTTATATCCACGGACACAAAACCCACAAAAGTTTCTAAGGTTTAACCTATCTATTTATATTAGTAGAGCAGTACAATATTCACAATAGGAAAATAAATTATTCTTAAATAATAACTAAATTGCTTTATTATTTGAAAATAAAATATCCCATGTTGGATACATAATTATATTTTAATACTAATTATCTAATCTCCATGGTCTTCAACAGTGCAACATTCTGCCCTTTTGGGTAGTTAGAACCCTAACTATATTTTTGTACTTCCGTATTTGCAGATTAAATGAGGAGATGAAGGGCATGGAAGCCTTAGCCAGAAAACTGTATCCTTTACATCTGTTCGTTCTCTACAGGTTTCAGCAGAGGACCTGTAGACTTTTCTTACTTTCTCATTCTATTGGATTTGACTGCTTAACCAAGTGTAACCATGTTCTGTTGATTTCACTAGGAACTAAAAAACTCTTACCTTTAGGATATTAAGATTGCAAGTTTGTTATGTACGTTCGTTCTTTCTTTGCTTCCTTTGCTAATTAACCGATTAATTTGGCTTGCTTTAATCTCTCTATTCTTTTGGTTTCTTAATGCTAATGTAGAAAAACCCTTAGGGCGAATGTAGATGCTCTGGACACAGCCGTTAACAAGCTTACACGTTTCCAATAATGTGAATAGTTGTTTAGCACCCATCAACGTCTCTTCCTCTACTTGTCTTTCGTAAGGGGCTTGTTGCATATAAGTTTGGAGTCCCAGTTGACAGGTCCAAGATTTGTATTGGAGGAGAATTATGAATCAAATGTGGTTCTGAATATGTTGGTGACACATTGATCTAACAGCCCAAATCAGCTATTGCATGTCTCAGATATATCTTTGGGGGCAGCATTGCATTTCTCAGAGCGGGGATTTCGGGCTTGGATGGTACAACAACACGGTGTGTATATATGAAACTAGATTTGGTATGTATGCACTCATTTGTTGATTCAGATTCTAGAATTGACTTTTACAATTACCTAAAGCAACACAAGAAATGTTAATTGAGGTTGTACGGCTGAGAATTGCTTACTCTTTGTATCAATATGTTCTCCAGTGCCGATCAAGTGTAATATGGTTGTAGTCAAAGGTCCCTATTAACGTTTCCTCGACTCTTTTTATCTCCTATCTCCTCTCATCTGAAGAAAAGTGGGGACAGAAATTAGCAATGCATTCGGAACGTATTTGCGCATTGGTTAAGCTTACAGATGCCCCGCTGTGGCCATCTATTTTTTTTCAATCTCACTTTGAGAAGTTCAACTATTATAAGATACTTTTAGTCAATCAATGTTTAAACGCCCAAAAGAAGCGTAATTTAATCATTAAGTATTTGCAATTTTTATCCTTTGGAATTAATTATGCGATAAATACTACGGTGGAAAGGCATTTTTTGAATCACTAGCTTATCAGCTCCCACATTTATCGGATCATTCCGAATGGCCTTTTGCAGTGGATAACGAAACCGTTTTCAGAAGTCAGTCAGGTCCATATTATCATAATCCCCACGTGTGTTTTGGCCCTCGTATCAATGATGTATCAAGAACTCTCAAGTTACGATTAGTTTGTACAGGAGAATACTAATAAAAATCGAAATAAATATAGTAAGGAATGAAAATAGATA
Organism: Erythroxylum haughtii; assembly: GCA_025504935.2. NCBI lineage: Eukaryota > Viridiplantae > Streptophyta > Magnoliopsida > Malpighiales > Erythroxylaceae > Erythroxylum > Erythroxylum haughtii. The sequence continues at coordinate 10,654 of JANSVB020200994.1, forward strand.
TTATTATTATAATTATCGTGGTTGATTAAGAAGAAATAAATGATTACTATTATTATTGATATTTGTTGGCTTGAAAAAAATAATAAAAAATAAATTTTTATTATATTTTAATTAATTATATTGTAATTAATTAATTACAATATAGTGATTAATTACAATGTTTTAATTAATGAATGAATTATGTTTTAATTAATTATATTATAACTAATTAATTATAATGTAATTAATTATATTTTAATTAATTAATTGTATTTAATTAATTAATATTAAAAATATTTTATAAAAAAGAATCACTACTAAATAATGAGTTTCATTCATCTACTAAATGAAGGATATCAAAAATTTTCCAAAAGTGAGATATCAAAATTTTACCTTTATAATAATAGTCAAACAATCAACAACTTATTTTTTATTCTTTAACTATCGGCCCTTTTTTAAACCTATTAATTTCGTAGAAACACTACTCGTATACTTGTGACAAAATTTAGCTAGCGCAGAAACATTTATCTGTAGCCATTGTGCTGTAGGGGTGAACTGGGGAGAAAGTGAGAGATATAGTCCTTATTTGTGCGTGTGAAATAGGTCCAGTTGGGTCCCATTCATGTTTTTTTGTGGTTACAAGAGGAAAAGAAAACCATAAAACTACATTAAAGCCCTAGGGTACACTGTGCCATGCGTATCATGATGAAGGAGCTCCTATAGGCCTAAAGGGGGCTCTTGAAGGATAAGCAAGCCAAGTCGTAAGCGGCCTGCTAGATGAGCTAGACTGTCTGCACATTGATTCCCTTCCCGAAAAACATGCTGGAGTTGACACGACCACTCCCGCTATAGAGGCTGCTGGATACCTGTCACCAAAAAGGAAATATCCGTTAGAAAAATGGGTGGAGCAGAGAGAAGATTAATGACCTCGAGAGAGTCGACTTCAATCACCACATGATGAAATCCTAGATCCCAAGCCAAAATGAGGCCCGAGAACATGCCTCATAACTCCGCTGACAATGGGGAACCTCCCTCGAGGTGGTGCTGAAATCCCCTTGCCATTTCCTATGCCAGTCACGAATAAGCCCCCCAGCAGAAATCGTCCGAGAACTCGAGTGCACTGCGCCATCCGAATTAACCTTCACCCACCCGATGACAGGCTTTGACCACCCCACGAGAGACCCGACTGGCTAGTTCGGCGTGGGATACGCATGGGCTTCCATAGCCCTAGCCCGAGCGATCCATCCGACATAGTTCATGATGCTCCGGTGGCCCTCGACAGGCCAAGTAAAGCCCGGCTCAAATAGGCTACTATTACGCCAAGTCCACAGGAGCCAGCACGTGACCCCATAAATCGTGGACCACGCTGATTGCTGGACCTGCTGCTGCGATGTAAGATTAGAAATCAACCACTGCTCCTCATCCTGCTGAAAGAAAACCGGGCCGACCACTTTGGGAGGAAAGTGGCACCAGATAGCGCGCACCCGCGAGCAGTCCCGCATCACGTGGATCGTAGTCTCCTCCTGGCCACAGAACTGGCAGCAACTGTCCAAGGCCATATGACGAGCCACTCGCTGGTGATTGGTCAGGAGTTTTCGGTTAGGCACAAGCCAAAGGAATGACCTGATGCGTTGCGGGCCGGCCCATTTCTAGATAATGCGCCACAGCGAGTGCCTGTGGCTCGTGGGGTGACCCACGATCAAGTCATAAGCCGACGCGACCGTGAACCTCCCGTGTGCCGTAGGCCCCCACCGCGGGATGTCCTCACCCAAGCGTCCGACGCTAGGATAGAACTGCGCCAATTCCATACAAATTGTGGCCGGAAGGTACTCCTGGAACTCCTGCCAAAGCCAGTCGCCGAAATCATTCGTAAAGTCAGCTACAGTAGCTAAACGAAGATGGTCTGGTATTGGCTCGGAGGCCACGTGAAGAAGAGGCCCCCAATCTCTCAGCCAGTTATCCAACCAAAAAAACACTCGCCTCCCATTGCCTACGGTCCATCGGAGCCCCTGTCGGACCTAATCCCAGGAGGCTGAAATCCCTTTCCAGACTGTGGAAGCCCCGACCCTGGAAATCGTGAGGGGAACCGGCAGCGACGTGAAACGATATTTGGCTCGTAGAACCTGAACTCAAAGGGCTGTGGGTTGAGTGAGCAATCCCCATCCCAACTTAGCCAGGAAAGCGTCGTTCATAGCCCGAATACGCTTGATGCCCAGCCCGCCTGCGGCCTTGGGCTGACACACAGTTTCCCAATTGACCAGAAACGTCTTGCGATGGTCAGACGAGGACTCCCAGATAAAATTACGCATAAGCTTTTCTAAATCGTCGCACAACGTCCGGGGGAGACGCACCATTTGCATAGTATAGGTGGGCATAGCCGATAGGACAACCTGGGTGAGGGTGACTCGGCCTGCAAGGGACAACGTCTTGGCGCTCCATCCCGTAAGCCACCTCTGAACATTATCCAGGATATGCTAATAGGTGTGCCTGGTAGTACGCTCGTGAATCAAAGGAACTCCTAAATAGCGGCCCAAGTTAGTCGTGCTGGCCACCTAAAGTCCATTACTGATCACTCCGACACGTATCCCACGATAAAGGTTCACTACCAGAAAATTTCGCTAATATCCATATGGCATCGCAGTAA
>JANSVB020201091.1:0-13231 GCA_025504935.2 Erythroxylum haughtii
ACTTCACCTACTACCTCAATTCAAATTCAATTTCTATTCCTTTTCTCAAATTCTAATTAAAGACCAATTCTATATATTAAAAAAAATCTAAGCCATCAATCAAGCATAAAGAACCAATTAGGAAATTAAAACATAAATAACCAATTAAACAATTTAAGCAAATAAAAACAAGGTCTAACACTATCCCATCTAATTACATAGTCTATCAGGTGTACAGGACTATACTATTCAGCATGTTACAGATCCAGTTACTTTTACAGAAGTTATTTCTGGACCTAATGCTAATGTTAGGTTGGATGCAATGCATGACGAGATGCAATCCATGAACCATAGTAAGGTTTAAGAGCTAACTAATTTACAACGGAACTGCAAACTCGTTAGTTGTAAATGAACCTAAAGGATTTTAGGGTAAAGTTCAACAATTTATGGGCTCGCTCAGTTGCCTAATGGTTAACTCAGGGAGAAAGGTTGACTTTATGTTACCTTTTCTCTCGTATCATTGTAGGATATATTTTGAGCGATTAAGGCAATTGTAGCTCATGATGATAAAGAGTTACATAAGATGGTTGTTAAAACTACTTTCCTAAATAAAGACCTTTATGAAGTAGTCTATATGATACAACCTGAAGGATTTAAGGATCCAGATAGAACTAACATGGTTTGCACATTAAGCAAATCAATATATAGTTTATATCATGTTTCCTAAAAATGATACCTTACGTTTGATAATGTTTGGCCCCTTTAGGCTTCATAGAAAATAAAATTAAAAAGATGCTTATCCTATGAGGTTAGTGGAAGCAAAGTTATCTTCCTATTACTGCATGTGGATGATATATTGCTCACGTCAAATTACTTGACCAAGTTGTATGAAGTTAAGCAACTTTTGGTCAAGAACTTTGACATGAAGGACCTTGGTGTAGCATCTTCTGTCCTAGGTATTTAAATTCACCGAAACAAATCTCATCACTCATCAGGTCTCTCATAGAATACATCCATTGAGCATATGTTACAAAGGTTTGATACGGTTAACAGTAAACATGTCGTAACACCTATCTCTCATAGTGAGAGATAATCTTTGGCACAATATCGAAAGAATAAAGTTAAGAGAGAGGTTATAAGGAATGTTCTGTATTCTAGTGCAGTATATAGCCTGATGTATGCTCGGCTATGTACTAGGTAGGGCATTGCATTCACTATTTGACTGTTTGGTCAATACCTAGTTAATCCAGGTGTAGACCATTGCAATGTAGTCTAGCGAGTGTTGAGATACTAAAGGGAATTAAGGATTATTTGTTGACATATAGAAAAATCAAGACTAAACCTTGTAGGGAATTCAGATTCAGATTTTAGCTATGTGTTCGGATGATTGAAAGTCCTCTTAAAGTTATAGTTTTAAGTTTATAAATGGTACAATATCGTAGAAGTGTGTCAAGTAGACACGAGCAACTTCCTTGACTATGCATGCAGAGTGCATGCTATGGAGCTGCTTCACAGATGGTTTAGCTCAGAAACTTGATTTCTGAGTAGTCTGTGGTTGATTCAGTGACTAGACCCATTTGGTTGTATTGTGATAATCCTGCTACTTTGTTGTTTAGTAACAAAAAAAATATATCACAAGGTCTTAGCATTTAAAAGTCAATTATTGGGTCATAAAGATGTTAATACAAAGAGGTTGGAGCATTGAAGGACTGAGTAACTGATAGTCGATCCTTTAACTAAAGGACTTCGGCCACTTGTGTTTATGACATAAGTATACAGTATGGATGTTTTGACAACTTTAGACATTGTTAGTTAGGGGATCGTTATGTTTGCTCCATGTACATTTATACATTTGATGTATCTTAAAAGTGTGATGGTTCATCAATAAAGATGATCATCCTTTATCTTCAGTAATACATCTTATCATACATTTTCATAATATTTATAAAAGTCTTAAGATTTGTGTCGATCTTAAGCATTTAAAGGTTATTGGGCATATATACAGATTGACCTTGTATCTATGTCATTTAGACGTATACAGATTTAAATAGATATCCATGAAGTTGACATGACATAGGGGATATAAGTTTTTAATCCCATAAAGGTTCTTTAATTGAGTTTAGCATTCTGTTGGAGAACATAAATGTTTTCTTTAATGCAGTTTAGCATTTGGTAAGAAGAAACAAGTTTTCTTTAATGCTATTTAGCATTCGATGAGAGAAAACAAGATTTCTCTAATGTAGTTTAGCATATGTTATTTAGCATAAAGTTGGAGAAATTGAAACCTACAAACGAAGATTATATAATTTAGATCATAAAGGTATCATCCTAGTTTGCTACACTTCATTTTACCATTCATGTTAGTGACGTATTAGGTATACGTGACTGTATTGGATCTGTCGCACATGACATATGCATTTGATACTTTCCGGTATCAAAAGCCTTGCAGGATGGAATGATGGAATTTAGTTATCTTTGAATCAAATGTTTTGTTTTTAAAACCTAATCTACTAATATAATAGCATGACTTAACCGAGTTTTAAAACTGTTTTAAAACTAAAGTTAACACCGCAACTAAGAATTGTCCAAGGGGGAGATTGTTACACATTTTTGTAATTTCCCATAAGGTTGGACAATATTTAATTTAATTTTTTTGATTTTTAATAACTTATCAATTAAGTTACGTAATTTGATCCAGATAAAGATAATAAATTAGCCCAATAGATGACCTAAATCAATAGGTCAAAGTCCAAGTGAAAAATGGATCCCAATCAATATGGATCGAACCCATATTAGTCTTGTGATGGGGAAGCCCAATATGGATGCTATATATAAAGGTTAAGGTCTCCTACAGTTGCTCATATAATCAATCGTAAGCATAAGGATTCTCTGACCTGTTAAGAGAACTTATGTTTTGAAAAAACTGTAAAAAGACCTTACCTGCATCCTGAAAAGTAGTTCTCGTGAAGGCGGCGGTGGATTTGAGCTCGTTACGGCTTTGAAAAGCTCGTTTGAAGTTGCAGAGATCGCAATCAGGTATTTCCGCATTTATTCATTTCTTACCCTTTCACGTTCGATCTGGGATATATAATTAAGGTAGCGTTATGTACTATAAAATTTGCACTAAAAGAACTTCGAGGAGCACTAACGAATGCTAACCAGGTGATGCTATTTACTTGAAAAGTTTTATTTGAGAATCTGATCACAAAAGTTAATTCAAGTATAGAATATTAGATATATATAATGCAGCTTGTATGGAAATGGAAGAACATATAAGTAATGATTCTATAAACTCTTTTAATGTTATTTCTATAGCTTATGATCTACGCTGGAGTGTCAGTTGCCTTCATAATTGGAACACCATTGCCATAGAGGGCTTTAGCCTTAACTAGTAATTACCTTCACCAAAATATGTATTCAACAAACAATATAAGTATTGTATGAACATTTGAACTATTATGTAATGGTTGTCATTTGTCATAACTACAGGTCTTTATGATTTTTGGTCTACTCCTTATTCTAGAGTTACCAAGATGGCTGGAGAGAGCCACTTTAAAATTTATGTTAACCATGGTCTCTATATACGAGTTTTAAAGGTAACTTGAAATATTCAGGTGAAAACAGAGAGGGGAAGATGGATCATTCTTGATATTTACTTCATTACTCCCCCTTCTCCCATATATCTTATGAAGAAAAATTCTTTCATCAAGGTACTCATTTCAACATTAGGTGAGTAAGTGTACCTCTGGGAGATATTACCAAGAAACTCCTTCGTTATGATTGTGTCTGGAAGTCTACTAAGCTGATGTTCTGGTATGGAGCTCTTAATGGTCATGCAACATAATCTGTTATACCGATCCTAGGCTGAATAAGCTGCTTTATTAGCTCTCAAGCTTATGGATGTAGGTGGAGATGACATATCTGTTCTTATGGCCATATTAATTTTAGTTATCTCCATAACATTCAATACATCCTCTGTCAATTTCTTTCTATTGAAACCGGCCAAGGTTTCAATTGTAACACAGATATTGTTGACCAAAAAGGTGACTGAAAAATGAAAATGTTTAGATAAGCACAAATTTAGGATAATAACAATACTTAAAGCCATTACATAGTATTTGTCTCGAGAATCCAGTCACATGTATTATGAAACACCTGTGGGTTGAATACATAATATATGCAACTAGACCTCTACATAAAAGTGATAAGAGTACAAATCATCAACTTTTATGACACTACTACCCGTGGTTGAATAGATCATTCAAACAACAGTTTTCCTCCATCTAATGCCTTTATGTGCATCTCAAAATCTCACGTAAGGCCAACACCTATGGACAGAATAACCAAATATGAGACCAGAAGCATCCCCTAATATGCAAGCACAACAATTCAAAAAACTGACTCGAAAGGCCATGTGGTGATTGCCCTCATTAGTACTCAAAAAGTCAACAACCATAAGGGATAGATCTTTATGTTATCCTCACATTCTTTATAGGCATATGGTATGTGATAATGTAACATCAATAAATGCAAAAACCCAAATGCACAATCGTATGGTCACACACTAGTGCTGAAGACATTCTCTGAAAAATTCATTTGAGACTTTCATAGCGAAAAAATCTCATTAGAGTGGCTATGTGCGTCACCAAACACTGAATTGATCATCTGAGACACGAGAACCTCATGTATCTCCCTTATGGCAAATTCATTTAACAAAAATTCACTCAAAAATGGCTTTAGAATGTCTCAATTCCTTTTCTAAGTGACTATCATGTGATCCTGAACACTGAGCATAAGACCCGAAACATGAAAACTTGAAGTATCTCCCTCATATAATGTCCAAAGCATGAAAATTCACTCGAAATCATTTTCAAAACACCTTAGTTCCTTTTCTAGAGTTAAAAAATTTATTACTAATGTAATAAATTCAGAAAAAGGAAAAACTCACATTATAAATTTCTCAGATTTGGACACTGGCCCAAAACACGCTTATAGGAAATTTGGAATTTTTTGTTTTTTGTCTTATAGTAGGCTGAAGTCTGTTGACGGCAACCCCCGAGTTAACCGCGAGTGGGCACGGGCAATGTTTTAAAAACCACACCAGACTTTGAATCGGTCGAAGGAAAGGTTTAAGGTTTAGAGGTTCAATCGGTAGTGAACCGCTATATAATAAATAAGAAGTAAAACTTATAAGAATAAGTAAAAATAATATATTTTCTTGAAATAAAAAATACACCAATCTCTATTATTATATAATGAATTAATAATAAATAAATATGAGTCTAACATAAATATTAAAATCAAAATCAAAATCAAAATTGTATTTATGAAAGAGATTGTGTCTCATCATTATCAAAAGCTCCAAATTCTCCAACGCTATTTAAATATTCGTAAACTACACTTTCATCTAAAGTATTTGCATCAACTTCTTCTATTGCATTAAAATAAATTATAAATTAGTAATGTATGAAATTATTCTCAATTGTAAACTTGTAATACAGTATAATTTTAACTTAAATATGATCAAAATAAGATATGAATTGATCATTAGTAGATTTTCTTAATTCATTCGTTATGACAAATGCATTTTCTTAAAAAATTGTCTTGACAAGACTTTACTCTATTTAAAATTTTGCGGTCAAATTTAAACAGTTTGCAAATATTATAATTCATTTAAATGCCTCAAAATATTAGCAATTAACATGTAATTTTATGAAATAATAGTTAAAATTGTACCTTTTGCCTATAGAAGAAATATTGACCAAGATCTACAGTTTGACATTAATACATGTATAACTAACCAGGTATGTATATTTTTTTCATGTTTATTTATGAGCAACGAATATTTTGTGGAAGTATAATTAAGATAGTAATTCGGAGTTTAATATGTTTATGTTTACAACGTACTTCAAAATGAGTATTGGTGGTGGTGTTACGTGTAATCGGAAGTAAGAGATATAATTATTTTCAACTCAAATAAAATAGAGGATGTTGAGAAGAAGTATGTGATTGGAACATTTCGTAAGTGACAATACGATTTATATAATGTTTCTAGCAAAATTATGATATTAATGTAAGAAAATTATATTATGCTTGTAAGCACTTATATTGTAATAAGTGATGAGGTCATTTAGTTTTCAGTGTGAAGTAATGATTGATTAATCTGCGTAGCAACTTCAGGCATTGTTTAAATTGCGTACAATTAAAAAACTCAATTTTTATAATTTTAAAATAACATTAAAAGAGAAACAAAAATTTAAATAAATAGTTTAACATAAAATAAAAAATTATAATAGAACTAAGCATGTCCTAACTTCGGAACAAGGTACTTTTGCAGATATTCTAGTTTCTAATGAGTTTGAGAAAATAGTTGAAAGGTGAGTATCTTCTAGTTCGCATATAAATAGGTGCAACAAAAATCATTAATTATATATGAAAAATCATCAAATCTTCAAATTGAAGAGTTTGATTAATTACAAGAAGATGGGATCCTTACCAATTTCTTGGCGTTCTTTATTCAATAAAATACAAAATGTTCGACCACTAATACGAGATAAGTTGGACATGTGGGTGTGGCTAATTGGATATCATGTTTTCTTGAGAAAAAGTAAGGTATTAAAAATCAGATCAGACCGTTCGGTCCGACCAAAAAGGTTTGAACCGGTCGGTTTTATATATAGAGATTATTATGTAAAACCAAACCGTATCACTGACCGATCCAAACTTTTTCTGATCAGACTGGCCAATTCGGTCCTGTTTTTAAAACCTTGGGCGTGGGGAACGTGTTTGGCTCACACACCACCGTAGACGAGCTAAGAGCTAGCCAGGCATGCATGGTGCACGTGCCTAATGCGCATCTACGTGCCTGCAGCTAGGATGCACGTGGGGGGTGCGCTTAATAGACTGCGCTCGTAATGCTATTCGCTTGCGTGTCACCAGCTTGGACATGCTAGACTAACAACCCCTTGGGCGGTACTGTGAACCATTGGGCGCGTGTGCCTCCATCGTCCCCAACTGTCTGGGTAATTTTTGGCGAGTTTCGAGGTCGTTTTTCGCCCTCCTAGGTTGTTTTCACCGTGTTTCTCAATACTACACACTTTTATACCAATTTCATGCAATAATAAGCAAGAAAAAAATTGAGAAACAAAATTTATTCTCTAAGAATCTTATAGCGAAAAACTGAAAAATCTTCGTTTTTAACCACCCGATCACGTCACTGCTCTGATATCACGTGTAATACGTAACGAGATCTTAGTCACGTATACCGGATCAAACGTGAAAGGGCAATAAACGAAAAAAATATGAAAAATAATTCCATAACTTCAAACGAGCTTTTCGAAATCAAAATGAGCACGAATCTACCACCACCCTTACGAGAATTGCTCACTGGGATGTGGTAAAGCGTTTATACAATTTTCTCAAAACGTAAGCTTTCGTAATGAATTGGAGAATCCTTATGTTTATGAATGACATGAACAACTGTAGAAGACCTTAACCTTTATATATAGCATCTGTATCGGACTTCTCCATCACAGGCCTAATATAGGTCTGATTCACACTGATAAAGATCTATTTTTCTCTTGGATTTTGACTCATTGACTTAAATTATTTATTGTGCCATTTTATTATTTTTATCTGAATTAAATTATGTAACTTAATCGATAAGTAATTAAAAATAAAAAATGCCATTAAATATTGTCCAATTTTATGGGAAATATCAAAATTATCCGACAATAATTTTGAACAACAATAACACCATGTTGATCTAACTATACTTTGAACAAGTATCGCAAAAATCCTAAACTTCTTTTTATTCTTTTTCATTGCATCCTTATGTTTGGATTTTACTTGTTATCTAGTTCTTTTTAATATATTCTTTAATATAGATTCCTTCCTCATTCACTCACGGTGTTTCCTGAAAATACCCGACTTTTTATGCAATAAAAAATATACATATTAATTTTTAATGTGCATATTCAAATTTTGGAATAGATAATGAAAATTTAATTTTTATTTTTAAATAAAACGAAGGGAAGCAAAATTATACACGAAAAAAACCTAGAAAAATAAATAAACGCTCGCCTTGGGCTCTTGGCAGCTAAACCACAGTGGCTTAATTCGAGTAAATTAATGCTACATAAGAGATACATGGAAATCATGGTTTGGAGATGCAAGTGCGTTAATCTCTGGGTCTCTTTCTAACTTGAACATGTCTTCCTTCTTAAAGCTAAGGTATACCTGAATACCATCTGCTTCTTTTGCTGGAATTAATAAAACTAAATTGTCATAAGGCCAACGTCCAAGGGAAACCGACAGAGGCTTTCCCCATTCAAAGTCAGTTTCATAAACTGGAAACAAGCAACTTGTGATCGTCAGTGGAACTTCCTTCCCGCTACCAAGTGCCTCTGCCCTATCTTGCATTATCTTCAGATGCTCTTCGCCATCCTCAAGTCTCTTCACAAATTCTTTGTCCACGCTTCTTATTGTTTCCCTCATTTGGTTTATGACACGAGTGCCGGAGTATGAATCCATGGCCTTGTTGTCAAGCACTGCAACCATTGGCTCGTATACAAAGTTTCCAATATAATGCCTCGGGAGAGGTGGCTCCATTCTTGAACGTAAGTTAATGGGTGTTCTCAAAACGTAAACTGTATCAGGAGCAGGTTTCGTTTGAGTTGCTGCCAGGAATCTCTCCCATATAAAAGTTGTTAACGCCAGAGTTCGTGTCGGTCGTCGATGGTCTCCGGTGCCAGTCCTTTTGTCAGTGTATCTATCTTGAAGAACTGCTAAGCTTATTGCGTTGAACAGATACTTCCGCATGAGAAGGTTATGCTCTCCATGAACAATCTCAAAGGAAGGGTCAAACCCTAATACATTAATCGGTGGAAAGTACTTAGCAGTGTCGAAACGAGGCACAGATACATTACTATCCCCACGAGCAACAGCGGCCCAAGTGTTGAGGAACGTAATTAATGAGGAAGCATCAGCTATCTTGTGGGACAGACCAATCCCGACGCTCATACCTCCACAGTCGAAGTAAGTGACTTGAGCAAAAGCAATGAGATCAGTGGTTTCGTCAACTTCGAGGGGGATCAACTTGTTGAGATGATTGCAATATGGGGTTTGGAGAACTTGGAGCATGGCGCATCTGACCTTAGCTTCCACGAGAGGAACTCCCTCGTCGTTGCAGTCTATGTGAGAGTTACCTACGACGCGCCCTGCAAAAGGGTAAAAAAGTGTTAATGTCTCAGACAAGGATTTTTTCACCCTTTGGTACCTTTCTGTATTGGTGATGTTGGATTTTCTAGGGTAGAAGAGGAACCAGGGTGGGAAAACTCCAGCCATGACTTGATCAAGTGATGACAATTGGCAATGACGAAGATGGTCAGGGGTTGGACAAGATGGCTTCACCATACTTTCCGAAATCTTCTCCACATGAATCATCATTTTCTCTGACTAAAAGATGATCAACAACGGCTTAGCTTCTCTCTTGAGAGGTCTTCAATGAGAGAATGCAAAAGAACTATTGAGCATAGGATTTTACCAACAGAACACTTGAATGAAGTCCAATCGCCACATGATCGTGGTCAAATAAATGTTCGGCGTCAGACCTTGAAGCAAGGGCACAAGTATCCCATGGACACGGAGATCCCTGTCCGTAAAAAATAAATTATGTTCCTTCAACTAATCACATGAAAACTACGAGGCACCGCGTTAGGTATAAAACTATTTCGAATAAAAATACTGAATAATCCGTCAACTTGTATTAACAGACAAAATACAAAAAATACCTATTTTATTATTTGTTATATCATAAATAAGATGTTTAATTATTTAAACAAATTCTTCAATAGTTGAACAAAAATTTTGAACTTGGAATTGAACTTTACGAAGTCAGTTAATGTCTTACTACATCTTTTTTAGACTTTTAGTATGTGACTTTTTTAACGAGTCGGAGAAAGTGGACTTACTTAAACAATAGGCCACATGTGCACAGATATGTATGTACATAAAAATAACGCAATTCATTTAAAAAATATGAGTAGCTAATGTGTTTACAATCTGTCATTTTTTGTTTAAAATCGTTACACAAGCAGAAAAATCTACCAAATACAAAGGTAAAAGTAGCTTCTTATTAGATAGTGTTATAAAGGTTTTCCTTCAAGCACGAACTTATTCTACAAGATGCACTAATTCTGGAACGTTCAAGACTCAATGAAACAGTAAATAAACTCAACAAGGCAATTAAGGCAAAAAGTTTCCGTTGCAATAATCACTTTCTCCCGACAATTACAGATCTGGAGGATTCAAGGAAATAAAACTGCAAAGAGAAGGAAGGGAGGTGAGAAGAACTAAATACAGGTGAGAAAGAGAATTTGTACTATTACAGCAAAAATAACATAACTGATTCAGGTGTAATCATTCTCCTTATAAGGAAGATTCTCATAACCAACGTGTAAGTCGTTATTCTTCTGCTAACTTGGCATTTGCTGCATGGTTCTTCCAAACAAATCTTTTTAGCATTCTCGAGTCAGTCCTGGGCCTATTACTTCTGCGCACTGGTGTAGATCCTCCACCTATCATGGGGTTGTTCATAACATCACCCTCCCCTTGAACAATAACCTTGTCCTCAAGGTTCAAATTGGGACACAACTGCAGCAAGTGGTCTTTGTCTTCCCATGTGGCCTCTTCGATGGAGAGACCCTCCCAATGAACCAGCCATTGATTTGTCATGAGGCGACCATGCTGAATGAAGCGTTTCTGCAGAATAGCTTGTGGCTGCAACAGCAACGTGGCGTTGGAGTCAACCAGGTTAAGTGGTGTGATTTGCTGGTCTGGATTACCGAGACATTTCTTCAAGAGGGACACATGAAATACAGGATGCAGTTTAGCAGCTTCTAGTAATTCAAGTCGGTAGGCTACTGAGCCTATACGTTCAATCACTTTGTAAGGACCAAAGTACCGCCTTCCTAATTTAGTGTGCCTCTGCAAACGCACAGAATGCTGGCGAAAGGGCTGTAGCTTGATGTAGACCTAATCACCCACAAGAAACGAAACTTCAGTTCTCTTTCGATCAGCAAAATGCTTCATACGAGCCTGAGCCTTTCTAAGGTTATCTTTCAGCAGCAGTAAAACTATCTCTGTCCTGCAACTAGCTATTAACCAAGGAATTGTTACTGGAATCACGAACATAATGAGGAATAGCTGGTGGTGGACGGCCATATAAAATTTCAAAAGGAGTCATTTGAGCTGCAGTTTGAAATGTGGAATTATACCAAAATTTTGCCCATAGCAACATCACCATCTAAGAAGATGGATTATCCGAGACATAGCAGTGCAAATACATTTCTAAACACTTATTCAATACTTCGGTTTGTCCGTCGGATTGAGGGTGATAGGCTGTACTCATACTCAGAGTAGTGCCCTGCAATCGATGGATCTCCTTCTAAAATTCACTCATAAAGCGAACATCTCTGTCAGTTACAATATCCTTTGGTATGCCATGCAAACGGTTAATTTCCTGAACAAATATAGCAGCTACCATCACACTATTAAAGTTCGTTGGTAACCCAATAATGTGGCCGTATTTAGATAAACGATCAACCACTACCATGATAACAGTCTTTCCTTTAAAAGTAGGCGAACCAACAATAAAATCCATCGAAATCCCTTCAAACACTTGGTTAGGGATCGGCAATGGCTGCAACAGACCACTAGGATGCAAATTAGTGGTTTTCATCTGTTGGCAAATCTGACAAGTACTCACAAAATTTTTAACATCTTTCCGCATGGACTGCCAGAAAAAATTGGAAGGTAAGCGATGCAAAGTGCGAGTAATACCTGCATGCCCTCCAATAGGAGAAGAGTGAAATTCGGTCAATAGCTGGAAATGCAGAGGGGAATCAGAAGGCAGAACCAGACGCCCTTTATACAACAACAGCCCATCCTTGAAGATGAACCCAGGGGCACCCACTGGATCGTTCAACACTCGTTGCTGGATGCTTAACAACTCTGTATGAGTGGCATTAGCCACTTTTAATTCTGAAATCAAGTCAAAGTCAATTTGGGAAATAGCCATGAACTAAGAGGAAGTGACTTGAGATAGGGCATCCGCTGCATTATTCAACTTCCCAGGGCGATAAACTATATCGAAGTCATACCCAATCAATTTGCCAAGCCATTTGTGCTGGTCGGGGGTTTGAATGACCTAATCATTGAGATTCTTTAATGACTGTTGATCAGTCACGATGGTGAATTTTCTGCCTAACAAGTACTGTCTCCATTTTGCAATTGATTGTGTAATAGCAAACATTTCCCTCTAGTAAGTGGAGGCCTGACGCATTCGAGCACTTAGTTGCTGGCTGAAGTAAGCAATGGGATGGCCACCCTGCGACAATACCGCCCCAACTCCATGGCCTGAAGCGTCTGTTTCGAGCGTAAAATGTTTGCCAAAATCTGGTAAGGATAACACCGGTGCAGAACTCAAAACTTGCTTCAGATGTTCAAAAGAATTAGTAGCAGCATCGGACCAAAGGAAATTATCCTTGCGGAGCAAGTCGGTCAAGGGGCCTGCAATACTCACAAATTGCTTAATAAAGCGTCTGTAATAACCGGCTAGCCTAAGGAATCCACGAATGTCCTTTACAGTACGAGGAAGTGGCCATGCTTGAATGGCTTGCACTTTCTCAGGATCCATCGCAATGCCGTGTTGAGAAATGATATGTCCGAGATAGGCAACAGAAGTGTGGCCAAAAACACACTTAGTTTTCTTTGCAACTAACTGCTGCGCACACAAGGTAGTAAGCACAAGATGCAAATGCTGTAAATGCAAATCCCAAGATGAGCTATAAACCAGAATATCATTGAAAAAAATTAGCACGAACCGTCGAAGATAAGGGCGGAAAACATCAGTCATTAGACTCTGGAACGTGGAGGGAGCGTTTGTGAGACCAAATGGCATTACGAGAAACTCGTAATGCCCATCGTGCGTGTGAAAGGCTGTTTTAGCTTCATCACCAGCCCAGACCCTGATTTGATGATACCCAGCAAGCAGATCGAGTTTAGTAAAGTACCGGGCTCCAAAAAGTTCATCAAAGAGCTTGTCGATGGAGGGAATAGGGAATCTGTCACGGACTATCACTGCATTCAATGCCCGGTAATCAACACAGAAACGTCATGTGCCATCTTTCTTTTGGATAAGAAGAACTGGGGAAGAAAATGGGCTCGTACTTGGGTGGATAAGTCCATCTCG
>JANSVB020201153.1:0-13214 GCA_025504935.2 Erythroxylum haughtii
TAGCATTTTTATTTGTGAAGGTTTATGAATTTACATGTGAATGTGGATTGAATGAGAAAATTGGTTTGTTATAGGAAACCAAGCAAACCCGATCCAAGAGTAAGAGGAAAGATAACCTTGAGCTTGGATTTTTGTAAGCCAATTAGGTGGCTAATATATTTATAGTTGTTGTGTAATATAGGCAAATTGTCTTTCTTGTATATTGTGTGTTAAATTGCTAAATTGTGAATTGTTGTGATATGGAAAATGATTTATGATGTGTTTTTATTTCATTCATTGAAAGATGTAGGACATTTTGATATAATTGAATTGTGCTTATGACTATGTTATGCCTTGGAACGTGTCATGGAAATTTGTATAAATGAAAAGAAGAAAAAGTAAAAGAAGCAAGAGAATATGAATTTGCGATTGATTGAATTGAGCATAAATTTGCTTATGATTGGGCAAGAGAGATTTTTGTTAGTCACGTGCATGTTGACCTATAGCCTTCTCCTGGCTGCCCACTTGAGGCCCATGGGATCTTGAGAATCGGACTCATTTTGTTCACGATGTAAACTTCGGTTTTTCTATTTCTTCTACGGAACTCTCGAGCTATTTGTTGTGCATTTCATTACCGATTTGATGAGTATGATGAATAATTGAGTTTTATGCTTTGATGGATAATTACTTGATATGTTCTAGGTGATGACTTCTTGTTAACTATGAGTTATGAGTTTAAATTGTTGAGTATTGAATTCCTAGATATATATGTACATATGCTTGAATGTGTGGCTCGTTACCGATGACTATAAATATGTTAGCCACTGAGCTATGTAGCTCACGACACTATTCCCTCCTCAGGTGCAAAATGAGAAGGTTAACGATCCTTGCAATGCAATTGGACAAACTCCGAGATAGTTAGCATTTTCGTACTAAGTTAGTTCGATAAATTTTGAGTAGCTTTAGCAGCATATCGAACATGAGCATCCCTATGTATTTTGTATTAAGCTAATGATATAGTGTGGATATGTAACTAAAGCTACATTCAAACACTATTTTGTTTTAGCAATGAGATTGAGTATTGAAGAAGTTCTTTTGTCCTGATGATAATGAAATATGATTATGTTTGGCTTGTGATTCTCAAAGTTTATATATTGAATCTTTTTGAGCTTTCATAAGGGTAAAATATATATTCTGAACTCACAGGAAAAACTATATCGATCTTGGTAGAATTAGCCAAAGTTGTCTTCATAAAAGTTGTAGGTTATCTTTCTAGCTTTCCAACGATATAAAGTATGAAATTTTTGGGTATCGGAGTTAAGAGATATGATCATTATAAGTTAGTAATGCGGCACATGATGCATATAAGACAACTATAGTGAAAGATGAAAATTAGTTGTATATGATGAATCAATTGAGTTGAGATTTGGGAGTTTAATGAAATCAAATTGGTAATTGAAGGTTTAAGGAGTGATATTGCATTAGAAGAAGTGAATTTAGGAAGATTATAAGTGAAAGTGACGTTAGAATGGATGTAGGAACCATTGGAGATACTTTGGAGGGAGTTTTGTATCTCCATGTCCGTTAAACAGATTAAAGTCCATTTAACAGACCTTTTCGAGTCTAGAAATGCTCCCAGCCTAGTCCATGTCTGTTAAACGGACCTTTACAGGTCTGGAAAACACTCCAGACGTCGTTTATATGCATTAGGGAGCAGTCTATGTCCGTTTAACAGACATACAAGGGACACTTACAGAAATTGGAGATTTTGACCATCTAGATGGCAAAATTGCTCTTTGGGGTCTGCATAAAAGTTGTAGATCTCAAAGTCCTCTTCGCAACTGTCCTAGAATGACATCAATCCATCATCCACAGAAAAATTTATGTCTTTTTGTCCCAAGAGATGTTTGTTTATAAATGATTGACTTATCAATGTTGTCCAATGAGATGTTTAGGCTTGTTAGTGATATTAAATGACCTAATTGAAGTAGGATTGAGTTATTAACGTAATGAGAGTGTATTAGGTGTTAAGGATTGATCCAAAGATCATGAATAATTGGTTATGAGACATGTATTAAGGACATATACCCGAGAATGTCATTTGAATATGCATTGTACATATTTAATATACGTATGTGTGCATCAATAAACACTTATAAAATTGTGCAAAATTGTGATATGCGTATGTTTTGCTTGATATAGAGGAACATATAGAACGCCATCATCCAGACTTTGTCGGGACTTCGATGCAATAGCTTCTGGAGCAAATTGTGAGTAACCTAGATGGTTTCTGTCGAATGATTGTTTGTTTTTATTTTGTTTGAATTATTGAATGAATGTGATTTAGTTGTGTTGATTTTCGGACAGAAGGTCCAATGATTGTGATAAGTGAATGAGATATTAAAGTGCTACTTGTATATGAATGTGACAGACTAAATGGTTCATGACGTGATTGATTATAAGAGATGCGTTCCATATATGAATGCATGATTAGATTATGAGAGTTGTGACTTAAGTAGCTGCCGAAAACGAGCTTAAAGCTTTAAATGTGATTAAGAGCCAAAGGCTCACTATGTAAAATGAGCCCTATATCCCCAATAGATAAGGGACAGTATAAATGAGTCCAGTATCCATAGTGGATACGGAAAAGTTTAGGCACTTGGTTACAACAACGTAACAATCAGAAATGAGTCACATGAGCATTTCTTACGCATTTCATTAAGCATATTGGCTTGATTGAAATGCTAAATTGTCTACTCTTGAGTGAGAATGTGATATGTGATGAATTATGGAAATTTGTGAATATATGTTTTATGTATTGATGTGATGCATGAATTAAATGAACAATCGATGATGGTTACCTCATTAAGTTCGCAAAACTCATCAAAATTGCAACGTTGAATTTTCAAGGTCGAGAGACGATACTAGCTACTGAGGGATGCTATAAGCATTGTAGACTTTTGCTTTTAGGGATACGAAGGATTGGCTCAAAGGTCGATCAACTGGATATGGACAGATTAGATACATTTTTTGTATTTTCCTCTTTCATGTAGCACATTTTTGTATTAGGCAATGATGTTGTATTGGTATGGATGTTGAAAGATACATTGTAGATATTCAATTTTTATGAAAAGATAATGAGGAAAATTTTGGTTTTAAAACGTTGTGACCTTTTTTTATTGTTTTATAAGAGGGTAAAGATAGATGATGCCATCATAAGTGAATGTTAAGATTGAATATAGCGCACCATTACCTTAGGTTATATACTAGAATATCCACTGGGCGTCCTGGTATGTACCCCAGGGTAAGGGGGCACTACAACTCATCTACTATTAGTGATTAGATAAATAACACCTCCATCCAAAAACTTAAGTAACTCAGTTTTTACCACCTCCATCATAGGTGGATTGAGGCGGCGTTGCATCTTCCTTATTGGATTTGAATTTTCCTCTAATAGTATGCAATGCATACACATCGAAGGACTAATACCTTTGATGTCAGCCAACGTCCATCCTATGGCCATCTTATGTTCGAGAAGAACATTTAACAATCGTTCCTCCTGCAAACTTGTTAGATTCTTTGCAATAATAACCGGTAAAGTATTGTTATCACTAAGAAAGACATACTTAAGATTATCAGGCAAAGGTTTTAGCTCAAGCTCAGGTATATGCATAACAGATGGTAAAAGTTTCTTATGCGATAAAGGAAGATTAATGAAACCCACCATATAAGGAATGGGGGAAAGTACATGTAAAGCAAAAACAGAAACAATGACTTTTGGAATCAAGCACAATGCATGCATATCGTCATCATAATCACCACTATAATTGACATCATTCTCACTATCAAAACCATTCCACAATGTCAAGTCCAAACCATTATTGAATTTTAACTTAACGTGATCATATACAAGCTCATTAATATCATCTAGAAAATTAATCGAGTAAACATGATCAAGTGGATATTAGAAAGCATTATTAATATTGAATTTAACCACATCATCTCCTACACTTATGGAAAGCAGATCATGTTCACAATCAATCTTATTCTAGCAGTCTTTAGAAAAGGTCTACCAATCAAAATAGATGTAATCCTGTGTGAAGTGCCCATATCCATTTCAAGTACATAAAAGTCACAAGGAATTAGCAAAGCACCTATTTTAACCAAGACTTCCTCTATCAAACCAAGCTGATAAGCAAAGGAACGATCCACTAACTGTATAACCACCCTCGTTGCATGCAAAGGCTCAAGATTCAAGGCATCATACATATGTTTAGGTATCACATTAATGGATGCGCCTAAGTTACACAAAGCTCTCTCAAACGAGGTGTTACCTATTATGTATGGAATGGAAAACACACCGAGGTCTTTCTACTTGCATGGGATATTCGGTTTCATCACAGTAGAAACGACCTCGCCCATGTTCACTGTCTCATATCCTTTCAATCCATGGCCACATTTGGTCATGCAAATGTTGATCTCCACCTTCTTCAACAAATCAAAGATATCCCTCTCTTTCTCCTCTTGCTTGGCCTTCGAACTCCTAGCACTCAAGGGAAATGGAGGCATCAGCTGAAAATCAGAATTGACAGGTTTAGAATTTAGCTTTGGCACCCTATCAAAAGCTATGTTTTGGGCAGGAATCAAAGGAACTAAATCTGACTTATACCTGAAATTTTCGATTTTAGTCTGACCAACAAGGGGCAGAGAAACAAAATCCATTTTTAGGTTGGCATCCACGACCATGGGTTGTTTAGCATGAATAGGATGTGTCTCAAGTTCCTCTTCCTCGCCTAGAGCAATCCCCTTCTTTTTTGACTCAACGAGAGCCCTTTTGTTGCAAAGTTCAATAGATTAGAAAGATTCCTTAGGATGCAAGGCTTGAGAAGGTAGCCTACCATTATTTTCTGCCTCGAGTCTACTCATCGAGGATGTAATTTAGCCCACTTGTTCCTCCAGATTTTGGATACTAGCATTTGTTTTATGATGAAAAGACAAGAAATTTTGTTACATTACAATAGTATTAGTAGCCATATTTTTTACAAGTTCCTTCAAATAAAAAATTTCATAATTAGAAGTAGAAGAAGAATGAACTAAATTTTGAGGATTTGGCCTTGAGGCATTGGTCTGATTTTGCTGGAAACTAGGGGGCATTCACGCTCTTCGTCCATTGTTCATCAACTGCTGTAGGTTTCCATAGGACAAATTTGGATGGTCATGCCATCCTGAATTATACGTCGACGAGAATGGATCATATTTGCGCTGTGCATTTGTGTTGAATCCACCACCAATGGCATGGGCATACTTCATCAAGTTATCCTCCATTATAGGACATAAATAAGAAGTGTGTCTACTAAGAGAATAAATGTCACATGTCTTGACTTACTGCACACTACCACTCAACATAGCACGCTTTAGCAAGGTTAATTCATCAAGTTTATTTTCTAATGAAACACTACTTACCTTGCTGACGTGTTTCATGAGGAATTTCCCTCGTGTGCGAAAATGTTTAGAATTTTCTGCCATATTTGAAATCAATTAATGGGCAGCATAAGGCGTTTTGTCTACCAAAGCCCCTCCACTCGCGACATCAATGATTCTTCGATCTTACGGTGTCAATCCCTCGTAAAAGTATTGAATGAGAAGCTGATCGAGAATTTGGTGGTGGGGGCATTGTAAGCGCAACTTCTTGAACCTTTCCCAATACTCAGAGAATGTCTCACCAATCTTCGTAAACAATCATGTGGTTCATAACTACTAATCCACCTAAGTTACGTATGAGCATTACGGTAGTTGGTTTAATGATCTTGCCTTGAAAACCTCGACAACTACTATCATCAATTTAAGACAAAGTTGGAATTCTCTCAAGGTAGGTTTGACAACTACTATCAACAACCTAGCTATAAATCAATTAATCTAGCAACTACTACCATCAATCAATCGAATAGCGTCCAAAAATCCCTTATAAACCCTAATTCTGAATTTTAAAATTTACAAGTTCAATTTATCCATTAAAGGACCAGAATTCAAACACATATTTGCAACACACAAATATAAGAATTGATAAAGATGAAATCCTCATAAATTAGGAGGGGTTTGAAGGCTACTACCCTTTACAATTAAATTAAAAACTTAGCCACACATACCTTGTAAAATTTGGTACAACCCAATTCTCTAAGGAATTTACATCTAAAATAGAAAAGAAGAGAAGAAAAATTTTGGCTAGGAGTTGAGAGAAA
This sequence comes from Erythroxylum haughtii, assembly GCA_025504935.2. Taxonomy (NCBI): domain Eukaryota; kingdom Viridiplantae; phylum Streptophyta; class Magnoliopsida; order Malpighiales; family Erythroxylaceae; genus Erythroxylum; species Erythroxylum haughtii. The sequence continues at coordinate 6,219 of JANSVB020201153.1, forward strand.
ACCCAAAGGAGGCTGACCTAAAACAAGATACAAAATTCAGTTTTAATACCCCTCACAATGATTAGGTGGCTAACCTAATTTAGAGACATACAATGAAACACGTTCCTGCCAATTTTTTAGGGTCAATTTCGATAGTGTATAAAAACCAAACGGTGATGATTTAAGAGCTCAAATTTTATCAGTAGCTTTGTCTTTGAGTTAGCTTCAATCTAAGATTTGAATCACTAAATTCCACCATCTAAGGCAAATGTTATGATTGAAATATCATTAAAAGGTCATTTTGGCGATCCAAAATCTAATGCAAAATTTGGAAGTTTATTTATCTTGAATTCCAACTCAGAAAAATCTAAACAATCTGTCAATGAGTCAAGAATTTAAGTATGAAATTTCAGAAATTTTGGCTAAACAATCTTGAGATAAAAATCCTAAAATGACTAAAGGTCAAGTTTGCTAGAAACCTAAAAATAGTGCAATTCGTGTCTATTTATTTCATTTATGCATTTTACGTCAACGAACCTCGAATAATTCTGAAACATGATAAACCAACTATAAACGAATGTAAAATGAACATAAATAATTCTAAATTAAGTCCTAAAGATATAGGAAAGTATGAGTGTATCAATGACATATTTTCCTAGAATTAGAGTTAATTCAAATTAAATTTCTCAATCTTTATTTTCAGTTGATTATTTTGCTTCTTTGTTAATTTTAGTTAACTAGTTAATTAATTCATAAACCCCCACATTGGTTGGACAATTGAAATTAAGAAACTAGTTATTAGTTCTCTTAGGAATTAACCTAGTTCCATGAATACTACAAAATTTTAATGAATCTCAATTAATTTTAAGCGCTTGGACAATCCAACCGAAATTTTCACGTCATTACAGGGGAATTATTTTAATTTCTTAGTGTTATTTTATAGCTTACTACTAATCTCTTGTTTTGTATGACTTATTTTTCTCAGATAGCTGAATTGCAATATTATCCTAAAATTGAGAAGACAATGCATTATTTAAGCAAAGAGACTAAGTAAGGAAAAGGTCATTCACCTTTAGAAGTGAAAGTTGAGATAGAGTTAACAATTAGTAAGGATTCTAATTTTCAAGAAGTTAAAGAAAAGATGGCGAGTCCTAACACTAGAACATTGAGGGAGTTAGCAATACCAAATTTCAATGAACAACCCATATGCATAAGATTTCCAAATGTTGAGGTAGATTTTGAGTTAAAATATGGTCATAAACACTTGAAAGAATTTTATATGATTTGCTCTAAAATGAAGCCACAAGGGGTGAGAGAAGAATAAATTAATCTCAGATCCTTTCCATTCTCATCGAAAGATAAGGTAAAGTATTGGTTATATTATCTTCCTTTTGGCTCAGTGACTATTTGGAATGAGTTGAAAAGGTTGTTCTTGGAGAAGTTCTTTCCTACATTATGAGCAAGCAATATCAGAAAGGAGACATGTGAGATAACACAATTCTTAGGAAAAATGTGGTATGAATATTGGGAGAAGTTTAAGGACATATGTGCTAGTTGCCTATATCATTAGATTTCCGATCAACTGTTGATTTATAACTTTTATGAACAACTATGCCAATGGATAGGTATATTAGATGCAACTAGTGGAGAAGCTTTGGATTAAAAAAAAAAGAAACATCTATACAATTAACTTCAAACATGGTCAAAAATTCTCAATAATTTAGGACAAGGATGGATAGAGCTGCTAAGTGCATAAATAAGGCAAGTAATGCTAACCTTGAGGATAAAATTTCAAAATTGACTACTTTAGTTAGTCAATTAGTTATAGTTCAATTCTAATTGGCACGAGTATTTAGAATATGCTTATTCCCCTGGCATCCTGTGAATATGTGCTCTACATTGCAACAAGACTTTATCCAAGAAGCTAATGTAATAGGGGGATTTCCTAGTTAACCTCGCTGAAAATATGACACTTATTCCAATCATTATAATCTGCGATAGAGGGATCATTTGAATTTTAGTTATAGAAGTCAAGGACCACAACAAAGATACCAACTTCACAATTTCAGTAGACAACCTCAAGTACTTATATATGCTCAATCTCAATCTTCAAATTAAGGTATATCTTTGAATGAAATTGTTAAGGCATTTGCTACTAATGCTTAACAATTTCATTCAAAGATATACCTTAATTTGAAGATTGAGATTGAGCATATATAAGTACTTAAGGTTGTCTACTGAAATTGTGAAGTTGGTATCTTTGTTGTGGTCCTTGACTTCTATAACTAAAATTCAGATGATCCCATTTGCTACTAATGCTTAACAATTTCAATAGAAAATAAGTGCAAGTCTTCAAAACTTAGGTAATTAGATCACTCTATTAGCTACCTTTGTTAGTGAATTGGAAGCACAATATTAGGAAAATTTCTTTCACAAATAATATGAATCTTAAGGATAATGTAAATGCAATGAAAATGAGAAGCGAGAAGCAAATTCAATATAGATCTTTCTTAACAATAGAGGTAGAAAAATATGAAGAAGGAGAGAACAAAGATAAACCTCTAACTCCAGAATAAGTAAAAGGAGATTTATCTTTACTAATATCAACTAATGCATATGTACCTCCTTTCCCATGTAGGTTAGTTAAATCCAAAGAAGAGGAATATTAAAGGGAGATCTTAGAGACCTTCAGAAAGGTATAAATCAATATATCATTTCTAAAATCTATTAAGCAAATTCCAAAATGTGAAAAGTTCTTGAAAAGACTATGCACAAATAAAAGGATCTAAGGAATAAAGAGAGAATAATTTTGTGTAAGAATGTATCAGCTGCTATAAATAGGAAATTACAAGAAAAATGTAAAGACCTAGGTATGTTTACACTTCTTTGTGTCATTAGTGATAAGAAAATTGAGCGTGTTATCCTAGAATTATTTGCATCTATTATTGTCATTCCATACTCAATATATTGATCTTTAAATATGATTTCTTTATAAGAAACTAATGTGATTATTAAATAAGCTGACCATTCTTATGTTTATCCTATTGGTACTATAGAGGATATTTTAGTACAAGTTAACAGTTTGGTGTTTTTAGTGGACTTTTACATCTTAAAAATGGATGGAGATAGAGATGAAAATTTAGCCTCGATTTTATTTGGAAGGTTGTTTATGAAGATGATTAAGACAAAATTTATGTAGACAAGGATACTTTGTCCATTGAGTTTGATGGAGAATTAATGAAGCTTAATATTTTTTAAGCTATGAAGCACCCTAATGATTTTCACTTTGTTTATAGTATGGATATTATGGATTCAATTGTTTATGATATTTTAAAGTAGAAAGTGTTGATGATGAGTCAAAGTTTGGTGTCAATAAATTCAAAAACTTCAAAAGTTGATGAAATTTATGAAGATGTAGAATTGTTCTTAGTAATGTTAACAGATTTAGAAACTTCAAATGCTGAAATTACTATAACACACAAGAAAATGTTGCCTTTTGTTTTTCAAGCTTCAAAGATAAAATTGAAAGACTTATTTCATCACCTAAAGTATGTCTATTTGGGTGAAGGAAAGTCAATACTTGTGATTATCTAAAAAAGGTTGACTACTAGGAAAGAGAAAAGGCTAGCAGCACTACTTAAGGAGTACAAAACTATAATCAATTGGACCTTAGTTGATATAAAAGGAATTAGCCCAACCATTTTATGTACATGATTCTTTTAGAATAAAATGCTACACCAATAAGGGAATCCTAAAGAAGATTCAATCTAATAATGAAATACATGGTAATGAAAGAGATTTTGAAACTTTTGGATGCAGTTATAATCTATACGACCTTGGATGGTAAATGGCTGAGTTTAATGCATGTTGTACCAATAAAACAAGGACGATAGTAAGAAGAAATTGGAATGAATAGTTTGTACAAATAAGAGGACATAATGGGTAACAAATGTGAATAGAATTTACGAAGCTTTACTTGGTCACTAGAAAGGATAATTTCCTATTGCCCTTTGTAAATAAAACTTTAGAAAGACTTGTGAGTAAATTAATTTTTTATTTTTGGGATGATTTTTGGCTTACTACCAAAAAGTAATTAATCAAGAAGATCAAGCAAATACTACCTTTACATTCCTTTTTGGAACTTATTCCTTTAGGAGATTGACCTTTAGTATTTGTAATGCTTTAGGTACATTTCAAAGGTGTATGATGAGTATATTTTCTAAGTATATTGAGAATTGCATCAAAGTATTCGTGGAGAATTTCATATTGAGATTCATTTAATGATTTCTTAAACCATTTATCTACAGTTCTCAAAAGATGTATTGAAATGAATTTGGTGATTAATTATGAAAAAATTCATTTTATGGTTGATTAAGGCATCATTTTGGGACATGTGATTTCATCAAGCAGTATTGAAGTTGATAGAGCAAAAGCAGATTTAATTATGAACTTACCTAACCCTACAAGTGTTAGGGAATTTCGATATTTTCTTAGACATATAGGATTTTATCACAATTTTATTAAAGAGTTTTCAGAGAATGCGATAACATTATCAAAGTTGTTGCAAAAAGAAGTTCCATTAGAATTTATAATAGAATGCAAAGATTTTTTTATAAATTCAAGGCATTGTTGAAAGTTCACTTATTATTTAATCACTAAACTGGGATCTACTATTTGAGATTATGTTCAATGCTAGAAATTATAAAGCCAGAGCTATTTTAGGGAAAAGGATTGGAAAATCAAGTCATGTTATCTATCATGGTTTAAGAATAGTAGATGTTACACAACACAATTATTTTACAACTGAGAATGAGCTTTTAACAATTGTTTTTGCTTTAAATAAATTTAGATCTTGTTTTTTTAGCCCTAAAGTTGTTAAATATTCTAACCATACAGTATTGAAATACCTTTTCGCAAATAAGGACTCAAAATCAAGGTTGATACGATGAATTTTGCTACTTTAAGAGTTTGATTTGACAATAAGGGATATAAAAGCACTAAAAAATTAAGTAGTAGATCATCTTAGTAGATTGGAAAGGGATGAAGACATTTTAGCTATTTCTGAAACTTTGCCTAATGAGAAATTGTTCCAAATGAAAGGTATGGTTCCATTATATGCAAACCTTATTAATTATTTAGTTAATGGAACTTTACCTAATTACATTACTAAGTCTTGGAAGGAAAAGATAAGGAATAAAGTAAAATATTATATTTGGTATGGACCATGCTTGTGGAAGTCCTACTCTGATCAAATTATGAGGCATTGTGTGCCAGAGGATGAACATCATTCTTTCTTATCTTTTTGTCATAATTATGCATGTGGTGGTCACTTTGGTCCTAAACGAATTGCTAGAAAAGTTTTAGATAGTGGTTTGTATTGGGATACTTTATCTATAAATGCTTATATGTTTTGTAAAAGTTGTGGTAGATTCCAAAAGAAAGGTATGTTATCTCATATAAATGAAATGCCTCAATCCTAATTCTTATAATTGAGATATTTTATGTATAGGGAATTGATTTTGTTTGTCCTTTTTCTTCATATCATGATTTTTCTCACATTTTTTTAGCAATTGAATATGTTTTGAAGTGGGTGGTAGCAAAAGCCACCAAGACTGATGATTTTGTAGCTATTATAGTTTTATAAAGTATAATATTTTCAATACATTTGGAGCTCCACGAGCTAGTGTTAGTGATTAAGGAAGTCATTTTTGCAATAAAGCACTGTGCTTTGTTGCAAAAGTATGGTGTGTATCATTAAGTAGCTACAACATACCATCCACAAATGTGCTTTGTTGCAAAAGTATGGTGTGTATCATTAGGTAGCTAGCGCATGCCATCCATAAATGAATGGATAAGCAAAAGTTTTGCATAGATAAGTGAAATGTATTTTGGAAAAGATGATAAATTTAAGACAAAAGGATAATGCTTTTTGGATGTACCGTATAGCCTACAAAACACTAATTGGAATGTCTCCTTATCAATTGGTTTTTTGTTAAAGCTTGTCATTTACTAGTGGAGATGGAATATAAAGCTTATTGGATAGAACAACTTTGCAACGTAGATTTTGTGAAAGTTAGGAAGGCAAGGAAATTATAGTTGTAAGAGCTAAAGGAACTAAGGTTCCATGATTACGAGAATTCAAGAATTTATAAAGAGAACCAAAATTTTCCATGATAACATGATATTGAGGAATCAATTTGAGGTAGGAAAGAAACAGTTCAAGATTGTGTGCAGCCATGGTAGTTTCAATGAACTAGTTTTAGAAACAGTTTGAGGAAAACTATAAGAAAAAGGATAAATTTATGTAATAAGGCATGATTTTCATTTATTATTTATTGTGTTTATGTATCATTCAAGATATAGAGTTTAAAGTGATCTTAGATTTTGGAAAATCAAATAAAAAAGGATTCATTTTTATCTCATTGTGTGTGGGCCCAAATGTTGGATCTCGATCTTTAGTAGAATTTAGAAATATTAAAATGAAATTCAATGAGTATTTTTGTATATAAATAGTGTTATAGATGAAAGAAAATTAATGAGACAAGAATCGAATTGTTTTGATGGAATTTGTATGGGTTATGAGAGTAAAGTGAATGAATTGATTGAAATAAAAGTTAAAAAATCAAGAAATAAAGAGAAAAAGTGTGAAAATATGAAGAATTGAGAAAGTTTGACTTTTTGAAGATAAAAGTTGACTTTTTGATTTAGGCCAAATTTTAGAAAATGGTCTTCATGAAACTTGTAGCTTTTGTTGAGAGCTTTCTGTCGCTATAAAGTTTGATATTTTTCGATATCAGGAGTGAAAATTATGATTAGTCAAAGTTTAGTATTATTTTGCTTTGTTTTGTGAAAATGTCCATAAGTGTATATTTAGGTGTACTGTGCTTTGAAGCCACTCGTCGTAATGATTTTGTCTGAATTGGAGTAAGTGATCTACATAAAAGTTGTAGCTTGTCTGTCAATCTTTCCGACGCTATAAAGTATGCAATTTTTGGATGTGGGAATTGCAAGATATGA
>JANSVB020201163.1:0-13206 GCA_025504935.2 Erythroxylum haughtii
TGTTTCCTATAGTAGCACATTCCGAAACATGATATCATAAACATAACATCTTTTCAAAAACCATTTTCACATTCTTTTCATAAATTATCAACGCAATTCATATACTAAACATATAGCAATTTCTCAAAGCATTTAAAGAGCAATAAATTCATATTTATAAAGTAGTTGAAACATTAAATTCCATTTATTTGAAGAAACATTAATGGCTTATTTACTCAGTTATAAACATGAAACCCACCTTGAATTTCTTGCTTAAAAATCTACTTAAAAATCCCATTCAATAGGAATTCAAAATTGATTCTAGAATATTAAAACTCAATTCCACTTAATCATCCTAAAATTCTGATCGTAATTCCACCAACATATTCTTATAGTGAATCATAACTCTTATCACATTTATCCATCAATCAGTTCAAGTCCAAGTTTGACCCCTTAAAGTTATAGACAATTTTATTTTCTTTCAACTTGGCTTGTACACTTTAAATCTCTTCATTCATCTTTATACCATTACTTTCCTTAATCAGTCCATGACAATGTATTCACATCTATATCACATTCGGGGTATATTACCACAGTATAACATTGATATCGTATTCCATAATATATCCACCAATACAATTGCATTAAATCATTATTTGTCATATATAACCATATGCTATTTCCCATTTCTAAATATCCACAAACTTTCATTTTCTCACATTCAGACAGATCATTATTCTTCCTACTACTTCCATCAGTTCAAACTTTTAACAAATGCTCATGTATGTGACTCATATAAAAGCAACTCAGACTAGGGATCAATTGCTACTACCTACTATGATATGACTGAAATGCATGTAACTTGACACATATGTAAAAAAAAATGCCCATGTAAGATACTAAAGCTGGGCTTTGATACCAAAATGTAGCACCCCACTGTTGAAGGACACATACCCGACATCCATGTTGATATCGGAGTACATACCCCACAAGGGTGGCATGCTAAAACAACCATTCAGTCAAAATTCCGTACAAAACTTTTGTTTCTTTAAAACAAAATACACATATGCGGAAATCATTAATAAAATCGAGCGCACTTCTTTTAAAAACATGTATATTCCAAATACTCACACTGTCATGGCACATCATTAAATTATTTCGAATTAGAACACACATAAACAAATACAAATGCATATGAGAATCCACATTCGTTATTATTGTTATGACCGAGTGCCTATCACATATACAAATACTGGCCTAATGGGCTCAGTCAGAACAGAATCACGAAGCATAACTCTATGTGCAGAATCATATACCATAGAGCAAAGCTCTACGTGCAAGCACTTTCATACTGACTACTCTGATCATAACGCCTTTATTTGATCATGCATTTTATGAAATGCATCAATTCAGAATTTACCATATATCACAATCATTTATAAAGCACATTCAGAATTTCATAATCATCGGACCTAAGCCCGACATTCAACTTTCGTTGAGAATTCACATATAATACATAATTATTAAACAATCAGAACACTTCCAATATAGTCCCAAATATTTACTCCTCGGACTTTAAGTCCGGAATTCAGAAACAAAACGCAACAATTCAATAATTGGAAGCTTAACAAATCAAATCAAATAAATCCTAGGAAATTCATCTAGTTTAACTCATAGTACGCTCCAATAAGCTATTGCCTGGATGGTCCGGCAATGTCCGACTGGCGTCCGATATGCTCTTCTAAAATATACAAAATACATTCACAATATCACATTTTTGCACAAATGTATAAGTGTTCTTTTATGCATATCAACGTATAGAAAGTATGCACAATGCATATTCAATGACAATTCCGGGGTACTCTATTGTGATCCTTATCAACAAATCATTCAAATATCAGAGCCCTCATTAACGTCATTTGTATTTATAAATTGGACCATAATAAAGAAAATGTGAAATACATTACAAACTTAATTGGACACTTCAGATTTTCTACCCATATAATTTCGGGTCAACTTTGCATAATTAATCTGATAGGGTAAATGAAAAAATTAAGCAACATTTCCTTCTGGAAAGTTGTTCTACAGTGTCTTAAGTTTCTAACGCCTTTAAAATCATTCAATTTGATTCATCATTCAATGAGTTATGCATAAAATACCACAAACTGTGCATATTTGAACTTTTGGCTAATACATGATCATACCCTCTAATTGTACAACTCATATCTTTCAGCTCAGTTATCCAAAAATTACAAACTTTATACCAATTTAAAGCTAAGGGAATACGCTATAACTTTGGTGAAGACAACTCAGCCTAATTTGGCACACATCAATGCAGTTTATTCAATAATCACAAGACATAATTTCTGTCCCTGACAGTGCTTCAGCTTAATCTACAACTCAATTACATGCCAATTTTAAAAATCATAAAGACATAATTAAAATTCGACCTCTTCACAAAAATTGTATAAATATGTCTCTAGTTTAATATGAATCAAAAATGAACTCATTCCGAAATCTACAGCTCAAGTTATAATTATAAAACCGAAACATGATCATGAAAATTTCCAGTTCATAATATTCCAGCAAACTTCCACACTTTCATCCTATCAATCACTTTCAAATTAATTCAGATAACTCTAAATTTTTATGAGGAGAAAGACAAATGTCTTAGGAATCCATTGGTCTAAGTTGCAAGTTATTTTGAGTTCGGATGAAAGAGTTATAGGCAAAAGATTGAGATCTGTTCAATTAAAAAAACTCAAGTTCAAAAGCACATTTCAAACACCGACGTACACCAACATCAAAACCACAGTATTCATCATCCTCTTCCTCTCCTTTTTTTCCTACTGCAAATTTTTTTTTGAACAGAAAAAATTCTCAACAGAACATGGGTCATGTTTTTCCACTTCCATTTACCTTCAATTCACTCTAATCCAGCTCATCTCAACACAATCAATGCAAAAATTCAGGATTTAAACATAAAAATGACCATCGATATCCTTCACATTCACTCCTCTTTTTCTGCATTTTTCTCTATGTTTTGGTACTTATTCACTCTCACTACCGAATCTATTTCTTTCATTTCACTCATGCATGAACCCAAGTACAGAACATTACAACACCAGCAAATGTTATTCACAACAAAAACTTACTTGATGCAGAAAAATTCCAGCCCAAAAGTCCAGATTTTCTAACCCTCTCTAGCAGCCAACATCAATGCACATTATAGACTTCAGCTAGTTCTTTAGCAGATGAGAGTGACACAAAAAAATAAAAACAACATGCATAGAAGTAGTTTCGGTGATGGGTGAGCATAACAAGGAAGGAGTTTTCATATGGGTTTTTTTTTTCGGTGAAACAATGAGAGAATGAGGGGGAAGCCACCTAACCATATGGTTTAACACATCAATGACACATGGCACCCATGCATGTGGGCCATGTGTCAACTTCTCATTTATCCCCTTTTTTCTTCTTTTTTTTAAACCCCCAAATTTTTCAAAAATTTAAAAAAAATCACCAAAAATCCGAAATAATCATATGACTCTCCAAATATATTTTTTTCGGCTAAAACATAATTCACCAAAATTTCAAAATATCCAAAATGTCTCCAAAATTGCAGAATAAACTCTAATACATACCAAATTTAATTTTCAAGATAATTAATCCCTAATTCACTAAAAATACCAAAATATCCTAAATAATACCAATATTGCCAAAAACACATTTTAGTCATATTTAACAACTCCATTGTACCCGGAAATGCCAAAGAATGCATGTACAATCATATAAATGTGCAAAAATGTGTATGTCATAATTAATTTATGCATGACGTGTATTTTCTTAATTCCACATAAATTTCTCATACTTTAGCCTTATCATGGGTAACGGGATGTTACATCAGTTAACACCTGCTACTATGTAAAGTAAAAGGAAAGGCAATTAAAAAAGAGGTGGTCATGCGTTTCTAATATGTAGGAGCAAAAAGGAATAATTAGTATTTATCAAAATTTGATCTCATATTTATAACTTTATTTTGATAGTAAACCAAAGGAAACTTTGTTATGGGAAAACTATGAGTGAACCATGAGATTGTTCATTATGGGATAGTTGAGGTTTGATTTCTTAACCCACGAATAACTTACTAGAGAAGGATTCTGAGGAGTGAAGAGTTCCAAATCACATCATCTTCTCTACCGATGTCAGATTGATAATTGGGAAGGTTATTCTTAATGTGACTCTTTAGTAAGTAAGGAGTTATTTCATGTAAAAGCTTTCATCTCTTGTAAGACCATCAGTAATTGTTCTGAAAGACATCAAATTTTGAAGTTAATTAAGAGGATGCAAATTATCAAACAAGAAAAAAGCTTTTCTCCATTTTTAACAATAAATTTGATATCACCTCTAACTTTATCCCTTAACTTAAGAATTTGCCTAAAGGTATTAAATGTATCTAACCCTGATTTAACTTCTTACAAGCTTCTTGCTTTTAGATAATTTGAATTTGTTCACTTCATTTATAAAAATTATTCATCATTGAAAAGTTTCCAAAATCATTTAAATATGAGCATACTATTTGTTAGTTTAAAGGATTAAATTTCTAAACCTCCATCCTTTAGTGTACAGACATTGTTTCATTTAACTTTAGCTTTTGAAGCATAAGCTTTATCTTTTGCTTACAAAAAAATTTTAATTTTCCTTTCAAAAGTTTTAACTATATCTATCAGAATACTTATTTAGAAGCTCCAATTTATATAAAGGCCATTAATTATGAAGTAAGTTAAAGTAAACCTAGAAAGAAGAACTATTTCTTGTTTAGTTATCTAAATTCTTATCTACCATCTTACCTAAAAAAGGAAATCTTTATGTATTTTGTAGGCATTATAGGAATTCTCAAGTATTTTATAGGAACTTCTCCCTTTTAAAAGCCTGTAAGATGTATAAGTCTCCTTGTTATTCTTGGATTATTGTTAGATCAAGCTTTTTCCAAAATTAATTCCAACCTAGCAGAATGTTTAAAATCATCCAAACTTGGTAAAACAAGTAATAGAGACCTTATTTTCTTTATAATACAAGAGTAGAACATTTGTAAAAGATAAATAAGGATAAGTTAAATATTTTCACCTTTTTACACTTAAAATTATTACTATACTGATGTTCCTTGAGATAAGGACTTTTAAGGACCTCTATACTAATTTTAAACAAGTAGAGAGATAGGAGATCTTCCTAACAAGGACATTTTGCTCCTTTAGAAATAGGATAAAGCTCCTCAAGGATGATGATTGCATAACTAGGAGTTGAGATACAATAAAATATTTAATTGACAAACTTGTGAAGAAAATAAAAACACATCTCATCTAAGTAATTATTAAAAAACCTAAAGGTTGAAGTTTCACAAAATTCCTATTATGCCACAGTTGCTTCAAACTGAGAATTATAGTTGCTTATTAGAAAGTAATTGATTTAGCAACTACAATTTTTGTAATCTGAATACAAGTAGAAAATTAAGTACATCAAGTAAATCAACATAGGAAATTTGTTAACGTAATTTAGTACATTGATCTACATCTACGGGGCCCTCATCTAGATTAATCAACTTTCATCGAAATAAAATAGGCTTACACAAGGCTATTAGGAAGCCAACACCACTCACTACTTGGTGCTATCCATTTGTAATCACACCCTTGAAAGTTATCTCACACCCAATAGCATAACCACCTTATGCTAACAACAATAAAGGATTTTGAAACAATGAATGATACAAAGGAAATAATATCTCAAGTGATTAAATGAAGCATTACAAGAAACAAAACAACGTTTGAGTCAAAGGACACTTTCCTATGTATGTAGCCTCATTAAACCATAATCATGGAGAGTCTTCCAAAGCAAAAAGTCTGTTGTATACTATGGAGTTCATCGACCAAACCCTTATGCATAACAACCCCAAAAGTGAATGGATGTTTTTCACATGATGAACACCCTTATTAATTTCTAACCAAATCCTACCTTCTTTAGGATTATTGATTCTTTAGAATTCCTTCATTTCTTCCTTCCACAAATATCTTAACTTCCAATTCCATATATTTTAAGATTGTAGAATCCTATACCAAATCAACTTCCTTATAACAAAAGATATCCCTAATAAACTAAAATACAGATAATGCCTGAAATAAAATAATGTAACAATCTTCCCCTTTTTGGCATTATTTGTCATATCAAAATCTCCCCCTGAATGAGAGAAATGGAAAACCTCCTAACATAAACAATCATGATAAAAGATATCAAAAAATCAAAGACAAGGTCAACTGTCACCAACAAAGCTATAAATACCTGCTAAAAAAGCTATAAGCAAGTTCTTATCTCCCCCTTGGGACAAACCAATGCAAAAAGAAGTTAAGAATCATTTGAAGAAGCATAACAAAGAACTTGCTGTTTTCGCATGAAAAATACCTTCAATAGTGATCAATCTCAACAAATAAGGAGGCATAAGTATCAACATATCATTACTCACTTAAAATCCATCCTCATAAGACCGATATCCTAAAAATACATTTAATGAATTAGGATCAAACTTAATCAATCTCCCCTTCACATAAACCATATGAAAGTATAAAGCATTATCATCCAACACTTTTTTTTTACTTACTTTAATAAGCTTCAAAGTTGTAAAGCACATAGTCCCAATTCCCCACGAAGAGATTCAAACTTGATGGAGTCAAGAGGTTTTTTTTTAAACATCAGCTAATTGCTTTTCAGTTGTTACATATAAGAGAACTACAATTTTAGTCTCAACTAGCTCTCAAATGAAATGATACTTCAAATGTTGGGTTTTTGAAAGCTAGATCGAGTTTTTGGAGATGTCTATAGCACTCTTGTTATCACACATGATAGTTAAAACATCTTAAGCAACTTCATAGTCTTCCATTATGTGGCACTTATCCACCGATCTTCTTCAGCTTATTATACAATCTCCTTGTTGGTTTAACACCTTGTATTCATCACTGGTGAACTTAACTAACAAGCCATCATACAAAAATTAACTAATACTGAACAAGTTAGCTTTTAAACCATCCACATGAAGCACATTTTTTAAATGAGGCAATTCATCCATGCAAGGAATTCCTCTACCAATTACCGTTGTTTTCTTCCCATCACCGAATGTAATATAACCATCCATACAACTTTGATAATTCATCAAATAGCTTCTTCACCTATCATATGCCTTGAACACCTGCTGTTAAAGACCATTCATTATGAGAATCGCCATGTATTGATTTAAAAGCCACAAGTGCTTGCAGTTGTTTCTTTCTAAGCCAAATTTGCTTTGGTAACCTCTACTATTAAACATTCTTCCAAGAATATTTGAATTTTTTGTTTTGAGCATTATGAAATATCATTTACAGTAACTTGTAGCAATTTGGCCTTATATGACCTTTTACACCATAAAAGTGATATATAGGCACAAACTTTCTACCTCTTCTTGAAATTTCTTCTTGCTTAGTTAATCTTCCTTCTTTGACAAATCTAATCTCACCATTTTGCTCATTATTTACGTGAGAGAATTCACTTTATATCCAACACCTTGAAAATTTCCTTTGTTTTTTACAATTTCAAGCAATATGTCTAGCTTCTCAGTACTACCATTCAACTTTCTTATTCCTTTCTCTGTATTGATAAGTTTTATCTTGGTTTCATCAACTTCGTCTTTTGTTAATAATAACTTCATCTCTAGATCTTGAATAACAACTTTTATGGTAAAATTATTCCTCTTTAACTTTTCATTTTATTTACATGTCTTCACCTGTTTGCTAAACATTAGTTCATAGGCCTTACATATATCTTCCTTTTTGAATTCTAGGTAATTGTCATTGCTGTCGTTATCAGAATTAGAGTTTGATACTAGAACATATGAATCTTCATCTTCAGTTTCTTCACTAGTTGCTGCTAAGCAGACAACTAGACTTTCTTTTATATAAAGCAGACAATGTAGCATGATGACTTACAATTTCTTCTTCATTGCCAAACTCACTTTTAGACTCTTTTTCACTCCAAGTGCTAGTGTAAGACTTCCCTTTACTTCTTTTAAGAGTGTTAGCACACTTCGCTTGCATATGCTCGAAACCTTGACACTCATGACATTGTATCTTCTTTGCCTTCTTTTCACCTTTTTGAGTTTTTGCTTGCAGTTTGAAGTTACAATTGGATGAACTTCCACCATTCTGTCCAAAATCAGGTCTATCTTTATTTACCTACTTCAACCATTTGTTGAAATTTCTTCTTGTTAGCACCACAAGATCTTCATTTTCATTAAAATCATCTCCTGAATCATACACAGGATTAGCAACTTTGGCTTGTAGTGCTAACCTTTATTCTTCTCAATCTTGTCTCTCAATAGGTTCATCTTGAAGTTTATGAGAATTCCAATTAATTTATCTAAAGATAACTCTTTAATATCATGAGCTTCTCCAATAGCTGCAATCTTCAGTATGAATATAGGAGGCAATGATCTCAAGGTTTTCTTTACGAGTTTCAAATTTGAATACTTCTTCCCAAGTTGATTTATTTGATTAGCAATATCACACAATCACTTATGAAACTCTCCAATGGTTTCACTTTCCTCCATCTTAAGCTCTTCAAATTTAGTAGCCAACATTTGAAGTTTTGATGCTATCACCAATTGTGATCCTTCCTGTATGGTTTGTAATGTATCCCAAGCTTCTTTTGTTGATTCACGTATTGATATCATACTGAAATGTCCTTCATCTACATCACTAAAAATTGCATGCATTGTTTGAGAGTTACCAAACACTCCATCTTCTTCAACTTTTGTCCATTCTGACAGATCTTTAGGTACCGTTTCATTCTTTTCATCAGTTGTTATAGGATATGTCTAGCCTTTCAACATAGAAGTCCAAGCTTTAGTCCCTTCTACTTGAATAAATACTTTCATTCTCGATATCCAAGTAGGATAGTTAGAGCCACCAGTAACGATGACCTAATAATTGACATCTCTTCTCTAATAACCATGAGTGCGGAACACTGATCTGCACTAACTTTACACACCTAGTTTTGATTAGGTGAACCAAACTCTTATACCAAATGAAAAACCCAAAGGTCGAAATTTTGCAAAGTTCCCGTTCTACCGTAGTTGGTTCAAACTAAGATTTACAGTTGCTTATTAGAAAGTAACCGAGTTAGCAACTATGATTTTCAGAATTTGATCACAAATAGAAAAATTAAGTGCGCAGAAAATAAAACAACATAGGAAATTTGTTAACACAGTTAGGTACACATTGCCTACGTCTGCGAGGTCCTCACCTAGATTAATCAACTTTCACCAAAGTTCAATAGGCTTACACAAGGCTATTACGAAGTTGATACTACTCACTTCTTAACACTATCCACTTATACTCACACCCTTAAAAGTTATCTCATACCTAATAGCATAACTACCTTATGCTAACATCAATAGAGGATTTTGAAACATTGAATGAAACAAAGAAAATAATATCCGAAGTGATTAAATCAAGAATTACAAGAAACAAAACAACACTTGAGTCAAAGAACACTCCCTTATATGTGCAACCTCATTAAACCATAATTATGGAGAGTCTTCCAAAATAAAAAGTCTGCAATACACTATGTAATTCATCGACCAAAACCCTTACGCACATCAACCCCAAAATTCAATGGATGTTTTTCACGTGATGAACACCTTTATTAATTTCCAACTAAATCCTACCTTCTATAGGATTCCTGATTCTTTAGGATTCCTTCTTTCCATGAATATCTTAACTTCCAATTCCACATATTTTAAGGTAGTAGAATCCTATACCAAATCAACTTCCATATAACAAAAGATATCCCCAATAAATTAAAATACAATTAATGCATAAAATAAAATAGTGTAACATTTATAAACTTCTAATTGACATAATTAAAGACTTTCTAGAAATTAATTTTCAAAGTTTAGTTAATATTTAAACATGACAATCCTTTAAAAGTCTTGAGATAAAAGGATATTATTTCTTATACTTCTCTTTAATGAATGTATCGTGAGTTTAACCCAAAATAATTTTTGTTGATTAAGCTAATTTAGAAACCAATAACTTAGAAATAATTTTATATAAAGTGTTAATGAAAGAGATTGGGTGAAAGTTTCTAAAGCTAGAGCGACTAAAATTTTTACAATTATAATGATGTTTTCTTTAAAAATTCTTTCAACATTACCCTTTTGGTGAAGAATTTTAGGATCACCTCTATAAGTATGTCACCTACCATATTTTAAAACTTCTAAAACAAATAGGCATTAAAATGATCTGATACAAAGTGTTTTCTGGATTAAAGAAGAAGATAGCTTCCTTGACACCTAATCTAGTTAAAAGGGTGTCTCTAAAAGAGAGTTCAGTTGATGGTTAACTCTATTCAGAATTAAATCTAGCAAATACCTTCCATTTTCATTTATCAATTCAAACTTTTCAAGTAAATAAGAGAAATATTCCACCGATGTTATTTTAAGTTGCTTGTGAGTGTTAGCTAGATTCTTGACGTAGTTGATAAATTGACAATCTTGTTCCTATTCCTCCTTTGGATTAAGGCATTATGAAAGTATTTAGTATTCAAACCCCTTTATTTTAACTTGTTTAATCTAGATTTTGTACTTGAAGTAGGAGTTATAGATGTCAAGAGCTTGCTTATAGCTTCACAGTTTCTCTTCCTTTTTTATTTTAAGATTGTTATCCTATAGAGTAAGTTGTAGTAAGCATTGAATGGAGTTTAAGTTTGTCCTGTCCTTTTTGAATTTGTAACTCAATGTCCTCAATTTTCCAAGCACTCATTTTTTCAACTCAACTTTAATACACTTCAAGTTTCATAATACATATGTAAAGGGAGGAACTTGGACGAGGGAGCTGATTCCACTTTTGACTTCATCCTCATAACAAGAAAATTTGCATAAGAAGTTATTAAAGTTAAAGGGGAAATTATTTCTTTTTCTTTGGCTATCCGATCTAACTAATTTGGCTATCCAATCTAACTAACATATGACAACGGTCAGAAAACAAATGATTACTAAATTTTGACCCAAAAAATGGAAATCCGTCATCCACTTGACATTCACCAAAGCTCTATTCAATTTTTTCATGAAGAATTTGCAATCCAATTGGTTATTATATTAAGTCAAGAAATTCTCTTCAAATTTAAGGTACAAAGATCTCCCAACATGTTATTATCTTAAGTTAGTCCATGTTGAGATCTTCACTACCGTCATTAAGTTTATTGAATTTGCCTTTAGATTTATGGGGAAAGGGGGTAGATTTGAAATTTCTAAGAACAATTCAAGGTGATATGGAGCTCTGATTGTTGATGGTAACTAGTACCAACTAAAGCTAAAGCTGCTTACAAACTTAAGAATTATTTGAGGCATAAGTATAGGTCACGTAGTGAGAAAGGAAGACAGCTATGCAACACACCGTGAGAGTATTATTGATAAAATGTCTAATACAAGATTTAAAAGACTATTTATAGGCTTAACAATGTAACCTTAATGCTAAAAAATAGACAAATAGGAAACTTATACAAATAGAAAACTAAAATAAGTAGAAAACCTATAGAAATAAAAAAACAAAAAAAGTAGAAAACATATAGAATAGGAAACCAACCTAATAGGAAAGTTATAGAAACAGGAAATTGATTATAATAGACATTCCACATTAGTCCCCCTATTTAGGAAAAACTCGTCCTTAAGTACTCTAGCAAATAAGGATAAAATGGCTATTAGAGAAAGTTCACCATCAATATTTCACGTTTTGATTAAGTGACAATAAGGAAAGTCTTCCCCTTTACTTTAAAAACTTTGAACTGGGAATTCTATCGTTATGGTGTCAATTCCTTTGAGTTTCATTCTTACAAGCCTTTTTCAAACTTATATACATCTTCTCATCCATCATTCCTAACAAAAAATGACAAGCATCTATATTCACAACATTAAATTAAATATAATCCTAATATTATCCAGTAAAAAAGGGTACCTTATAACGTTAAGTTACTCGAAGTTTATTTATCAATTTATTTAACCTAATTATATAAGAATTTGGGCACTTCTCAATCTGTAATCTAATCCATCTCATGACTTCTTTGCTAATGATGTTATCATTTCTCCCACTATTAATAGTCATATAAAAAAATTGATCTATAATGGTATAATGTGTCTGAAATAACTGATACCATTGGGTCTTATCTTCTTGTTTTAAAGATAGAAGTAACTTTTGAATTACATAATTCTCCCGTCCTTAATTTCTTCCATTTAGTTCTCATACTCTTCATCATCACCATTAAGTCCATAGATAATGACATCATCATCATCTTGTTCGTACTCCACAATATTCACTTTTTCCTGGGGCAAATATCCTGATTCTCCACACCTATAACAAACTCTAGGTTGAGGCTTTACATAAGGATTGTTCTTTTTAGACCTTGATTTTTTTTCCTACCTTTTGCTTACCTACAACCTTTACGATTCTCACATAGAGGATGTTCTAGTAGTGTCTTCATCTTTTTGGTGGAAACTCCAAAAGCTTTTCCTATATAACTTCTATAAGGAGGTTCAATTCTACCTATCTCTTGAGCTGAGAATTCTAGCTTCAATGTCAAATTCTAAGCCTCTGCAAAAGTCTAAATCGATAATATCTTGATCTTATCCCCTAAAACAAGTCTCAAACCATCCATGAATCTTGAAAACATCTATCTCTCTATCTCTCTTAGATCATTACGTTGAGATAACCTCACATATTTGACAGTGTAGTCATGCACAGATCAAGAACTTTGCCTGTATTGCTAGTACTGTTAGAACAAAATCTATTAGTAATTAGAAGGTAGAAAATCATTCTAAATCATTTATTTCATCCATGTCCAAGACCAAACCGAATACTTTCCGACACACCATTTCCTTTCTTTGATTTTTTTGACCAAGTAGATGCAACTCTTTTCAACCTATAAGCTAATAACTTTACCTTCCTCTCTTTTGGGATCTCATGATAATCAAATAACCACTTACCGTCTATGATCCAAACAAGAACTCCTTCATTATTAAAATAACCTTTAAAGACAGAAATATCTACTCAAAACTTAAATTTCCATCAAGATTTCTTTGGTTATGCGGTCTATCACATAGGAACTCCTCATTTGACTCTGATTCACCGTCGTAAGCAAGATGCCTCCAATATCGAA
>JANSVB020201302.1:0-13161 GCA_025504935.2 Erythroxylum haughtii
AATAAAAATTACAAATTAAAAAAAAAAAATATACATAACATATTCTAATCCAACTAAAAAACTAAAAAATGTTCCTTAATAAAATTACATTCAAAATTGAATAAAAATAAAATTCTTTTAATTTAATTAAAAAAGTTCTTTAAGTTATTTTAGAGATTAATTTCTCAATTAATTGGAAAATAATTCCTTAATAAATTAGTGAACTATTTTTAAAATATCAAAGAGGGCTTATTTTCTTAATTAATAAATAAGAATATTTTTCAAATTTAATAAAAATAAATATTTTAATTAAGTAAGAAACTTGTTATTCAAATTAATGAGAAACAATTCCCTAAACAAAATAGAATAATAACCCACTAAAACAATAAAATTATTTTATTTCAATTAAATTGAGATAAATAGTTTAATTATATAAACTTTTTTAATTACTTAAGAAAATTTATTAATTTTAAAAGAGTCATATTGTACTAATTCTAATTTGATTGAAATTCAATTAATTTAATTTACAGAAAATAATTTTCTAAAATATTAATTAGCAATTAATTCAACTATTAATCTTAATCTAATCAGAAAAATAATTAATTTAATATTAAAACTAAGATCTTAGCTTAGTTAATATAATCTCATTGAACTAATTATATCTAATATAATCTAGTTATGAAAATTAGCTCTTTAAAATAAAATTTACTTGATTCTAATTATTAATTTCATAACTAATTCAATTTAATAATTCAACTTTTGAAAATTATCCTAATTCAATTTAATAATTCCACTTTTGTTTTTTTATTTTAGTTTTTAGTTTTATTTTTGTGTTCTTAGTTTCTATTTTTCTTTCAAATAAAAATAAAAACTTATTTAGTTGTTAATATCAATATAGTTTTATTTTTATTATTGATGATAGCTACATATTAGATAAAACCTAAGCATATTTTTTTAATTCATTAAATTTATTTTAATCTCTTATATAATATTTATTAATAAATTATCAATATATTATTTTATTTTAAATATAATTTAGTTATTTAATCAAATTTTATTTGAAATATATCTATTTTGAAGATAGTCTAAATTAATTATATTTATTAATAATTATTTAAATTCTCCTTCACAAAACTCTAAGCCATTATTTGTCCTAAGATGCTTTTTTATACCTATCTATTTTTCAACCAACGCCTTCCATTTTTTGAAAATGGTAAACACGTCATTCTTGTGTTTTAGAAAATATGTCCATACATTCCTAGAATAATCATTAATGAATTTCAAAAAATATGTTAAGTTTCTAGAATAATCATTAACGAAGGTAAGCATATATTAGACACCACCTTTTGAAGAGATATGTGCATCCCCTAAAGATCAGAGAGAATATAGTCTAGAGAGCCTTTCGTCTTATGAACAACAGCAAAAAACCTGACTTTTTTCTGCTTGCTGAATACACAATGTTCATAAAAATTTAGTTTTGACACTTTTGGTTACAGAGAAGAACTCTTTCACTCATATGTCCCAGCTTTATATGTCATAATCTGGTAACATTTGATTTAAACAGAACTGACGTGGTCACATCATATGCCTTCAATAACAAACGCTCCTTGTAGCACATACAATTTTCCATTTTGAAGAGTCTTCATCACAATCAGGGCACCTCTAACTACTTTGAGAACTCCACTTCCACCAGTGTAACCGTAGCCTTTTGAATCCAAAGTACTTAAAGATATGAGATTTCTCTTTAAGTCTGGGACATGGTGAACATCTGTCAACATTCTTATTACACCATTAAATATTTTTAATTTGATGGTGCCTACACCAACCACTTTACAAGCTTGATTGTTTCCCATTAATATAACTCCACCATCACTTGAATCATAGGTGGAGAACCAGTCATTTTTGGGAGACATGTGAAATAAGCAGGCAATGTTAAGGATCCTTTCATCTCGTGGTCCAAATCCTTCTTCACTCACCAAAAGAACATGAGAGACTCTCGACTATAAATAATAGTCTCTCGAAAAAGCTTATAAGATGGAGGTAAGGAGTGGAGCAATATGAGAGCTTGGTCTTTTAGATCATACTTTATGTCCATATTCTCGAGATCTATGAGAATTGAACTAAAATCAACATGTGATTTGAGTGAATCACCTTTTTCCATACAAGCATGTGTAAGTGGTGTTTTGCAACCAACTTGCTAGTGAGACTCTTTGTCATATATAAAGATTCCAATTTGTTTCATAATGAAATAGTTGTCTTCTCGTGGATAACTTCATATAAGACTTCATTCGAAGGGTTAGGTGAATGGCAACCATGGCTTTTTCATCCATGTCTAGCTTTTGGGTGTCAGTTAATTCGCCTGGTATTCTACCTTTCCCAACAAGGCCTTCTGCACACCATTTTGTTTCAAGATTGTATACATCTTGACTTTCCACAAAGCAAAGCTAGTATTGCAATCAAACTTCTCAAAATCAAATCTTGTTGTTGCCATCTTCAAATAAACTTCTAATCATAAGCTTTGATACCAATTTGTTGCTACGAGTGTAGGATTTTCAAAGATTGTTGGCACCATCTCCCTTCTTTTGTCAATGGTTGGTAATATGTAAATCTATATATGAGTGCCAAAGATTTGTTTTGACAAATTGTACACTCTTTTTGCCTATATAAGGAAAGCCACCGTATTCATGAAACAGAGACAAAGAGAGTGAAAAACAAAAGGTGCAGAGAGAGTTTGACTGAAAGACAAAAGGTCATTTTGTTATACCATTTGTGAGTTATTTTAAGTGAAAATACGAGAGTATTATATGTGAGTTTTGGGTATAATTGGTTAAAAGGTTGAGAGAAAAATATTGAATATTTTGTAATATTCTCATTTTTCCATTAGTGAAAATTTATTTGATTGTCTTCACCCGTCGACGTAGCCATTTCAAAGAGGTGAACCAAATAAATTTCTTGTGTCTTTTTTTTCTACATATTTCTCCACTTGTTGTTTCATTACTCTATTCAAATTTCTCAAAACAAATCTATGATTTTACACTCGTCGCAACATGTATTGTATATGTTGGTATCATCAGTAACAAAATTGACATTGAACAAAAAAGTTTCGTACCGAGCTCTGGTACTTGACGGTACTGGTTCTTTGGGTTGATATCGACTGCTAATTAAAATACCGATCAAATATCAGTTAAATATTGGTTAAAATTATAAACTTGAAAAAAATTTAGGACTAAATTGAAAATTTTTGAAATTTCCCCTCTATAAAAGAATAACAATAATTACTTAGACGTAATAAGGAATGTTATTAAATTATTTGTAACTTATTTAACAAATAATAAAAATATAGAGAAGAATATATTAAATAAAATTTATATTATTAAATTTATACAAAGTGATTATAGAATACATAACTAAATATATTAGTTAATACAATAATATTTAATATTTGTAAAATTTTATTTATTTTATATTGATAATATATGTACCTTTCTAATATATACATGTAAAAATATAATAATGAAACTAATTTATTTTAATTTATAAAAAATATGTGAAATTTTAAGTAAAGATTAAAAAATATTTGTTATATCAAATTTATATTATTATGAGTTTTTAAGATATGATTGAAGGAAAGTAAAAAATTGTATAATATAATATATTAATGATTTATTTTGTAATTTTATAAAATTTAAAAATTATTTTATAATTTTATAAATTATTCAAAACAATATTAGGTATTGATCAGTATCAATACCATATCGTAGCAAATTCAAATTTAATACCAAATTTGGGTATGATATTTATAATATTGTTTTAAATTATAAACTATAAACGGTAAATTATAAATTTAAAATTTAAAAGTTAATTAATTTTCAGAGTTTATTTATAATATTGTTTTAAATTATAAACTATAAACGGTAAATTATAAATTTAAAATTTAAAAAGTTAATTAATTTTCAGAGTTTAAATCGTACGAGAAAGAGAGCTATCAGCTATGATTTGTGCATCTCATCCCCTGGTCTGCTCGAAACAATCAGTTGCCCCAGGGACCCCATCTAATAGACGAGCCAAGTTTTGATTGGTTGAATTCCCTCGTACGATAAAAAGGCAAAATCTTTCCTGTGTCTCGCGGCCGCAACGCCAATGGTTTACGTAACTTCGTGGGACGAGTTCGTCGATCGATCTGTTCAATTGTTTCGCGTTGATCTGTTACAGCCCATTTGAGCGATGAAGACGCTTAAATGAGGAACGACACAGTTTGGAGCGGTAGAGTGTGAAGCTGCGTTTCGTACTAGGAGTAGGGCATTATTGTGTAGGTGAGTATAGGGGAACATTGCGATAGGGATATATGTCGTAGGTTTCGTTGTTGGCATGTTTTGGTTGTTATCTGTTGTGTTTTTCTCTTTCCCTCTCTGTAATGGTTTTTCTTGTGTTTCTTGTCTGTGTTCCTACGACCACCACTGTCCTCGAATATTCAGACACGTGCCTTGGTCACTTATCATCAATACTATAACAATTGGTATCAGAGAATCGATTCTGACCACAACAATGGCAGAAGGAACTAGAGGAGCGGAGTTCAGGCGCTTGGAAGAGACCTTAAAAACTGTGGTCGAGGCGCAAGGTCGACAAGAACGTTTATTATAGGAACTGCAAGATCGGAGTGAAAGACTATTATCGGAGGTACAAGGGCGGACTGACAAACTGGAAAAGGACGTGGGTGACTTACATTCGATGTTTTCCAAGGAGATACCAAAGCAACGGGAAGGCAGTAGTTCTGTGGGATCACTGGCAAGACTCGCTGCTACACCCCCTGCTAGGGATGACAATGGCAGCTCTCTTCGTATAGGGAGACTCGAGTTTCCTTCTTTTGACGACAACATAAAATTATGGTTGTATCGTTGTGAACACTTTTTTGAGGTCGATCACACCCCAGAGAACATGAAGGTCAACATTGCCATACTTCACATGGATGAATGTGCGCAGGAGTGGTATCGGCTCTTTATTAGAAATCGTCTTAAGACCGAGGCACTAGACTGGATGGAGTTCACGAAGGCTCTCAAATAGCGGTTTGATGCCGAGATATTTGATGACCCAGTTGGTGATTTCAAAGCGTTGCAACAGATAGGAACGGTGCTCGACTATTGTGCTCAATTCGATCACCACTCCAATCATTTATCACTATCGGAGGAGTATCTCGTGGGATTCTTCCTGAAGGGCCTCAAACCTGAAGTTGGTGTCGCGGTACAACTGCATGAGCCACAGACGTTGCACCAGGCGTACACTTTGGCAAGAAAACAAGAAACAATCCTTGCGGCGACTGGTGTTTCCTCGTTTAATCATACGGCTCCTAATCGGTCCACACTCAGTGGGAAGTCAACCATGCAGAATACTTCAGCTCCTCCACATTCACCTCATATGGACGGGTTACTACCCACACCCCCTACTCCTACCTCCTTACGTTCTTTCGCAGGTTGCTATAGGGCACCTCGTACTATCAGTAGCAGGGATTTTGACGAGAAACGTGCCAAGGGCCTCTGCTTTTGGTGTGATGAAAAATACACGTTAGGACATAAATGTAGCAGGAGACAACTCCAATTCTTCTGGATCCCTGAAGATGAGCCGGTCATAGACGCAGGGGATCCCATAGGAGAACATCCTAATGCTGATACGGTCAACGAAGAATGTCCGACGATCTCCATGCAGGCAATGATGGGGTTGGCGAGCAAGATTGAGTTCCGACAAATGAGATTAATTGGGATTCATCAATAAAGATGAATCCAAATCCTCATAGATAATAGGAGCACACACAATTTCGTGGATATATCCGTGGTTAAAAGGGGGACCTGCGATGTACAAGAAATTGCACCAATAACTATCTCAGTGGGAGGAGGATTACAGCTACAATGTACTCAACGTTGTAAGAACTTTAGGTGGACAATGCAAGGACTATCATTCTGCATGGATGCATTGGTGTTGGTGTTGGTGTTGGGTGGTTGTGACGTCGTTTTAGGAGTTTAGTGGCTGGTGGGTCTGAACGATATTTTGTGTAATTTCCGCACTAGGAAGATGACATTCCGCTGGGAAGGGAAGATGGTAACATTAAAGGGGGGACCAGATTGCAAATCCCGAATCATCAACAGTAAGGGCCTTCAGAGAACCTTACAGAGCACTGATGGGGGACAACTCTTCATGTTGCAATTATCGACGCCGGTGGAATATCAGTTCCAGCAGATGCGCTTAACGGAGGAACAAGGTAATGTGTTTGATGAAATTAACGCGGTGCTGGCTAACTATGCTGCAGTGTTTCAGGAGCCCACTCAACTACCTCCGAACCGACCATATAATCACTAGATTGTGCTCTAGGAAGGGATTGACGCAATTAATGTGCGACCCTACCGTTATACGGGTGCACAGAAGGACATCATAGAGAATGAAGTCCAGCAGCTCTTGAAATAGGGCTTTATTCGCCATAGCTATGGGCCGTATGCTTCACTGGTGGTACTTGTCAAGAAGAAAGATAATTCATGGAGAATGTGCGTCGATTACCGCGAGTTGAACCGATATACGGTGAAGGACAAATTCCTCATACCTCTAATCGAAGAACTCCTTGATGAACTGCATGGGGCTAGCTGGTTCTCAAAGTTGGACCTTCGTTCGGGTTACCATCAGATCCGAATGAGACCCGACGATGTCCCGAAGACTGCCTTTAGAACACACGAAGGGCATTACGAATTTTTGGTGATGCCCTTCGGTCTAATGAACGCACCATCTACGTTCCAAAGGGTGATGAATGAATTGTTTAAACCTTATCTTCGTCGTTTTATTCTGGTTTTTTTCGATGATATTTTAATTTACAGTCCTTCACTGTCACTACATGAAGAACACTTAACAGTGGCGTTCGATGTTTTGTTACACAATCAGTTTTATCTAAAAGGAAGCAAATGTGTGTTTGGGGCTCGTCAAATTGATTATTTGGGGTACTCCATCTCAGAAACAAGGGTGGCCACTGATCTCCGTAAAGTTAAAACGATAGAGGAATGGCCCACACCTAAATGTCTTAAGGATGTGCGAGGGTTCTTGGGTATCACAGGGTACTATCGCCGATTCATTAAGGGATATGGAGTTACGGTGAAACCCTTGACCGAGCTACTAATTAAGGAAAGGATGGAAGATTGGCAATGGACGCAAGCAAAACAGACGGCCTTTGAAACGTTAAAACATGCTATTATGAGTGCTCCGGTACTGACATTGCCAGATTTTTCCAAAACTTTTGTAGTGGAAGCAGATGCTTGTGGCCAAGGAATTGGTGCAGTCTTACAACAGGAGAGCCATCCAATTGCATACCTAAGCAAGGCTTTAGCTCCTAGACATCACTGTTTATCTACATATGAGAAGGAGCTTTTAGCCGTCATCAAGACTATCAAATAATGGCACCATTATTTAACCCCAAAACCTTTTGTTGTTCGCACAGATCACCGTAGTTTGAAGTATCTATTGGAACAACGATTGTCAACGCCATTTCAGCAATCATGGTTGCCGAAATTGATGGGGTATAATTTCGAGGTACACTATCATAGTGGTAAAGAGAACGCAGCGGCAGATGCACTTTCTAGAGTTACAAGCACCGAAATGTTAGTGATGACTGTATCCCAGATTCGAAGTGAATTGTTGGAAGATATTAAACGTTGTTGGAAAGAAGATAACACTCTTCAGGAGTTGATTAAACAATTGGAGGCAAGCACCATACGGTCTAATCTTTACGAATGGAAGAACGGGTTATTGCGATGGAAAGGGCGACTGGTTATTGGAGCTAATCCTACCCTGCGCCAATCGATTATTCGTATCAGCCATGACGATGCCATGGGGGGACATGCCGGAGCGGTGGCAACCATAAAAAAATTGCAATCCATGTTCTATTGGAAGGGGATGGCTCGGGAAGTACGTGTTTATGTACAGAACTGTATGACTTGCCAACGTAACAAATATGATACTTCGGCATATCCGGGGTTGCTCCAACCAATTCATATACCGGAGGGAAGTTGGAAGGCAGTAAGTATGGATTTCATCGACGATTTGCCACATTCTCAGAGGAAGTCTATAATTTTGGTGGTTGTAGACAGGTTTACGAAGTATAGTCATTTTATGGCGGTGCAACACCCTTACTCTGCTTATGATATTGCCAAACTGTTTCTTAATAATGTTTTTAAGTTACATGGGATGCCTGAATCCATAATTAGCGACAGGGATTCTGTGTTTTTAAGTAAGTTTTGGCACGAATTGTTACGGCTCCAAGGTGTTCATTGAAGTTCTCAACGGCGTATCATCCTCAGTCAGATGGTCAGACGGAAGCTGTGAATAAGATTTTGGAAACGTATCTACGGTGTTTTGCGGGGAGACTCCTCAGAAATGGGGAGAGTGGTTGGCTTTGGCAGAATGGTGGTACAATACCAATTTTCGAACGTCGATTGGCACTACACCGTTTGAAGTGTTATATGGATATCCACCCCCAGTGTATATGCCGTATATGGCAGGGGATTCTCAGCTTTTGGAGGTCGACCGTGTGCTGCAGAGTCGGGAGACTATGCTTAATATTACCAAATTCCACTTGCAGAGGGTTCAGAATCGGATAAAGCAATACGCGAATGCGAAGCACACAGATCGAGAGTTTCAAGAGGGAGATAGGGTTTTGCTTAAATTGCAACCCTATAAACATTTTTAACTGCATCGCCGGAGTAATCACAAATTGGCTCCTCTTTACTACGGTCCCTCCAAGGTAATTCAGGGGATTGGACAGGTGGCGTATAAATTGGAGCTATCGGCCTCAACCTCGATTCACCCGATTTTTCACGTGTCTCAATTGAAGAGGGCGAATGAAGACCAGGCACGCACTACCACTGCCTTGCCGGAGTTCTTAACACCAGTGGAGCGAGTGCCTGTGGCGATTTTGGATCGACGCATGGTTAAGAGGAACAATAGAGCAGTAACGCAATGGCTGATTCAATGGTCGGACGCGGAGGATGGACGCGCTACTTGGGAATACGTGTTTGATCTACAGAGGCGTTTCCATGAAGTTGATTTGATCGACAAGGTTGCTAAGGGGAAGGGAATTGTTACAGCCCATTTGAACGATGAAGACGATTAAACAAGGAATGACACAGTTTGGAGCGGTAGAGTGTGACGTTGCGTTTCGTACTAGGAGTAGGGCATTATTGTGTACGCAAGTATAGGGGAACACTGCGATGGATTATATGTCGTAGGTTTCAGAACGTTGTACGCATGTTTTTAGGTTGTTACCTGTTGTGTTCTTTTTTCCCTCTCTGTAGTTGTCTTCTCGTGATTTCTTGTCTGTGTTCTTACGACCACCACTGTCATCGAATATTCGGACACGTGTCTTGGTCGATTATCAGTAATACTATAACAATATTGTTACGGAAAAATATGATAGTGTTATACAGCTATAACTAATATAAAACTTGTAACTGTTTCCTCAGAAGCATGAAATGAATTAGCTAATGTTTGGTGTGTGTGTGTCTCTCTCTCTCTCTCTCTAAGGTCTCTGTTCTCTCTCTGTGACTCTCCCTTTTCTCCTTCTTCCCTTCTCTCTTCTATTCTTCATTTTTATTAGTAACAAATGGTATCAGAGCAGTCGATTCTGCGAAGAATCGAAGAAAACATGAAAAACTTGATGGAAGCACAGATCAGAAGCGAAAAAATGTTTATGGAATTTCAAAACAAGAATGAGGAAATGTTTTCGAAAGCTCTAAACATAACAAAAAAATTGGAGAACAACTTGCGGGAGTTTAAAACTGTGGTGACACCATTTTTGAAGCGACAAGAAGTGAAAGTGGAAGCTACTATTGCAGTTATTCCGGAACTCACGAATCAAAACAAGCAACCCATACAAGAGGAGGACTATATAAAATCTTTGGCTGTATAGTTCACCCCTCTCGTGAATAACAACCTCTCCGATGGTTCCTTAGTCGTCCCCTCTCCCAGCGAGCCTAGTAAGATCGAGATGTATTCTCTAGCTTTATACGCTGCTTATACGGCTGGTGGTCTTCTCAGTTGTGGTCTAACTCACATGATGATTACCCCTCTTGATTTTGTTAAGAGTAACATGCAGATTGATTCTGCAAAGTATATAAGTATTTCATCTGGTTTTGGAGTTTTGTTAAATGAGTAGAGTGTGAGCTTTGCAGGTGGATACATTGCGGGAGTTTTCTGTGCGATTATGTCTCATTCTGATAATCTAATCTCCTTCCTCCATGATGCTAAAGGACCAATTGCTGGTGATGCTATGAAGAAGATGGGTGGTGAAAAGAAAATCCGATTATTCATTTTTTGTCCATTATGTAAACCTCCATAACTTTGAGGACAAGGTTTTCAAAAAGGAATTGTTACGGAAAAATATGATAGTGTTATATAGCTGTAACTAGTATAAAACTTGTAACCGTTTCTCTCATAAGCATGAAATGAATTAGCTAATGTTTGGTGTGTGTTTCTCTCTCTCTCTCTAAGATCTCTGTTCACTCTCTCCGACTCTGCCCTTTCTCCTTCTTCCCTTCTCTCTTCTATTCTTCATTTTTATTAGTAACAAATCAGCATTGAACTGCCAGCCCATAACTGCAAAATATCTGACAATATTTGAGAGGATTTCTTGGACTTTACGGATATTACAGACAGTTCATCAAAGGCTACGACCAACTGAGTAAACCATTGACAATTGCTTAAGAAGGATTCTTTCGATTGGAGTTATGAAGCTACGGTAGCCTTCCTCACGATAAAGTAGGTCTTAACATTTGCACCAGTGTTGCTCCTACCAAATTCATTGAGGCCAATGCAAGTAGAGAGGGAATTGGTACATTGGTGCAAGAAAACCATCCAATTGGTTCTGAGAGTAAAACACTTTCCCAGTAAGTAAAACACTCATCGGTTTATGAGAAGGAATTCTTAGCAATAGTAATGGCAGGGAAGTGATGGTCCTATTACCTCACTGGATAGCATTTTCTCATCCAGACTGATCATCACAGTCTCTATTATTTAATGGATCAACGAATCACCTCTCCTTTCCAAAAAACTTGGCTTCTTAAGCTCTTAGGGTTCGATTTTTCTATTACATATAAGAAGCAATTGGATAACTCGGTTGTAGATTCTTTATCATGAGTTAGTAGTCTGGAGCTATTTACGATTGTCATTTTGGATGTTCAGATAGAATTATTGTCTGAAATCAAAGCGAGTTGGCGAGAGGATACATCTATACAGAAGTTAATCCAACAGATCTAGCATAAGGAATACAAAGGTACCATTTACTCTTGGAAAGATGACAATTTATGGTGGGAAAAGGGTGATTGGTAGTAGGCAATTCAATGACATTATGCCAGAAAAACATTGAACTTTCTCATTCTATGGCATATGGGGTTCATTTTGGGTGGTTGGGTACTTACAAGCGGATTAGCACGTTTTTCTTCTAGTGTAGATTATAAAGAGATGTATTTGAATTTGTGCAAAAATGTGATGTATGTGAAAAAAATGAAACACAACCTTAAGTGACGTCATTCAAAAAAATTGGTCTTTTGAAATGGTCCCATTCATGTACAATCTCGAATTTTGAAATGGTGCACATTGCTGCAAGAGGTATCGATTTTTAACGGTCAAAAGTTAAAAATATTTTTAATTCTCTTACATAATTTAATTAATAAATTATATTTATTAAAAATTATATTCTTTATTTATCTCTTTATGTTTTTATTAAAAATTTATTTTAAATTATAATTGCAAAAATTAATTACTATTTTTATCCTTAAAAATACTAAATTTATTTATTTTCACTAATAAATTATCTTTGACAAAATTTATATTTATTTCCTTATATTTTAGTTGAAAAATTTTAAATTATTATTATTAAAAACTAATTATTATTTTATCATAAATTTGTTTAATTCATTAATGAGTAAATTTTATGTCCTTAATTTTTTTCTTTCACTGATTCAAAATCGAATCCGAATTTTAAAACATTAGATAGTATGATTCATGATACATTTCATACGTCGCAGCTGAAGCGTCAAGTATCTGATGCAACGTCGGTGTTTCTGGTATTACGTCCTTCATTATCCCTTACGTTCCGCACTCTAGTTGTTGTTATGGATAGATATGTCTGGTTAATCATCACAATAAACTAACTGTCCAAATTTTAGTTCAAGGGTCCTCGTTTGTTTAAGTAATTTTCTATCACTATGCATTTCTTACTCTTTTGCTCAGTTTACTCTTGTGTTCACTCTCTTCTTCTACATTCTTCTTTCTTACTCTATCAAACGAACCCTAAAAATGCCAACTTCAGTTACTAATTAGTTACCTGTATCAAAAACCAAGCATTATATTTATGTTGGAATTCAATCATGATCAAATCACGGATACAGCGAAAAACAAAACTCTTTACTGATTCCGAGTATATCCTGATAATTAAATAAATTTGAATAAAATTGAAAACGAATTAGAAATTATACTTTTTTCGACTTCCTGTTGAAAAATCTTTGAAACCTTTTCGATTGATCAATCAAGAGCTGTTTAATTATCTAGCCTCTAATGATATCCACAGAGTAATTGTCAAAACTGATTTTAGAGGAAGAAGACAAAATTGCTAGCTTCTAAATGTTCTTCCTTTATTTAAATAGAAAAATCATTAGGGTCTTTACTTAAAATTAAATTTCTTTAATTATAATTAAAATCAAATTCAAATTCAAATTAATTTAATTTTAATAAAATCAAATATCTCATATTTGATCCCCAGAGTTTCTTAAACTTTATAATTAAGTCTAACTTAATTAAATTGATTTTTCTTTCATAAATTGTTTTTTAATGTGTGACCCATTAGGTTCCTAATAAATTGAAAATAATTATAAATTAAAATTATACTTCACAATTTGAATTGGATAAATTAAAACTCATTTTAATTTATCTTTAATTCTCCAATTAAATAATTCATAATCACAAATAATAATTACTCAAATATCAGGAATATCAAAGTGATTGATGTAATCTATCATGCATGACTATAAAGTATAATTTAATCCTTTCATCATTTAATATTCTAATTGGACAGAGTATGGATATAATGTCTACTCTTTTTGGTCAAATTATGTTTCGTTTTGCTAATTAGTGATTTATTTATAATTAAAATTTGAAAAA
>JANSVB020201365.1:0-13143 GCA_025504935.2 Erythroxylum haughtii
CATGCAATCATGTTTTCAAGAATGATTTTTATATGAAAAGAAAGTTTCCAAGAAAATGTGCCATTTTGGGCAAAAAGTTTGCAAGTTCATGAAACATGTGTTACATGGGTTTCATGTATATGATTGAGAAATGAGGATGAAATTGCATATGGAATGTTTTATGCTCATGGAAGACAAGTTTTCAAAATGTGCCATTTGGGCAATTGGTTTTCAAGTTCATAAATTACATGTTATGTGGGTTTGGTAGTCCATCCAAGAACCGTCATGTGCACGTTGACCCAAGAATAGGCTTCTTTCACCTGCCCGCTAGTGGCACGGAGCTCCTTCAAGGACTCCCTCAAGTTTACGACTACACAGGACCAGTATATGGGAATGTGTAGTTCGTCATGAATATGGATCTACCTAAACCATTTCTGTGCTTATGTGTACATGATTTGTGAACAAGTTGATGCATTCATGTTTTGTGACTTATGAATTTGAATACATGATGAGAATTTGAGAAACGAACGTTTTATGGATTTTCAACAAGAATTTTCTATGACAGTAAACTTTTGAATGGTTTTGCTTATTTTTCCGTTATAAGCTGTTACCCACGGGCTTTTTAAGCTCACCCCCTCTCCGTCCCATCTTCAGGTGAAGAATAAGAGATCCAGTGAAAGTGAATCAAGGCATAATCCCGAATTTGCATGTTTTGTTGTGTTTTGGAATTATTGATGTAAAACAAGGCTTCAAGTGGATTTTGAGAAATTTTGGGTTTTGCATGTTTTGTATATTGGATTTTGATATTGATGATGTATTGTGGTATGAGTTGCCATTGAAGTTGGTAAACTCTTATTTTATGATGTAAATGAAATATGGATATGTGTATGGATTTTGAAATGTGAAATTGTGTATGGATGATGAGTTGACGAACATTGAATATGAGCTATTGTTATATATATAAGTGAGATAATATGGAAAGGAAAGATAGGAATGTCATGAAGCACGAGATGTTGTTGAATAGGAAGGGTCGTATGGATTAAGGTTGAGAGTTGAAGAATTCCAATTGGTAGTTGAATGGTTATGTTCATAAAAATCCAAGTTTGTATAAGGCAAAATTGTAAGTTTTTCATGAGGATAAAATATGTATATGCTGCCTTCCAAGGAAAAACTGTATTGATTTAGATTGAATTGGACCAAGTTGTCTTCATAGAAGTTGTAGTTCGTCTTTATAGCTTTCCAACGCTATAAAGTATGCAATTTTTCGATATCCGAGTTGTAAGTTATAATCATTCCAAGTTAGGATGTTGTAGTGGACGAAATTCCCGAACCATTAGCGTATATGAAGTGAATCTCGGACTCGAAAGAGTGGATTTTGGCAAGATTATGAGTATAGGAGAAGTTAGGATGGATTTAGGACCCTTTGGAGGGGTCTTGGAGGGTGAAAATTTGTTTCACTCGAAGATTACACGACTTGCCCGCGTGATTTTACACGGGCCGTGTGATTTTGGGCACCGGGACACCATTTCACCCGAAGGTTACACGGGCTGACCGTGTGATTTTACACGGTCCATGTATTTTGACCCTCATAACGACATAATTTCAAATTTTAGTCTTCATCAAAGTTGTAGCCCTTGATGTCTACTTTCTAATGGTCCAAGAACGAAGTCAATACTATACCCATAGGGAGAGTTATGAAGTTTGCGCCAAAGTATGTTCAGTAGGAATCAGGATATGAACATATCGGATTCGTTTGGTCATAACTCCTTTGTCCGACCTCCGAATGAGGTGATTCTTAAGGCAATTGATTCCTAAGACATGTATCTATCTCTACATAAAAATTAGATCTTTTGCAATTGATTTGTCAAAGTTTGGAGGAAAGAAATTGAGGGGCCGGTTGGAAGACCATGATTGAGGTATGAACACACTTTGGATTTTCAAGCATATCTTCATCTATAGAACTCCGATTGAGTTGGTTCTTTCTCCAAAATGAACTAGAGACATAGAGCTACAATTGTTTTGAAGAAATCAATTGTGGTTATTGTCATTTCGTTGTGTGGGCTCGCCCTTGTGGCTTGAGATGTTATGAAAATGATGATGAACCGATAATGGCTAAAAAGATTCCATAGAATAACCCTGCAGTTTATTATGCTCACGTTTTATGAATGGTTTCCGGATGTTGGGTTCTGAAAACGGATCCAACATTTGTGATATCAGAGCAAGAGGAAAAAAAATCGATGACGCTTAAGGAGACTTCATTGGAGTACGTTCACGTCATATGGTTTCAAGGCAAGAGTTGGGTTCTGAAAACGGCACCAAACATGTGGTGAGTTAGGATTGTATCCACAGGGAATGTTTTTTAATTTTTTCCATGAAAATAATTAATGTTAAGAAAATAAATGGAGGTTTTGGGTTGATGCGATTTAGAAAACAAAGTAAACTTTAAATAACGTGAGCAAATTATATAAAACAATAAAAGTGATAAATATGTGTAAAATCCTATTCCTGGATCAACCTCAGCCTACACACGATTAAACATATTTCATTGTTATAATTTTTCACATCTTCCCTAGAATTATTGATCTTAGGTTATCAATAAGCTCTGATAACTCCAGTTTTCCTTTAGGTCTTGTTTAATTAAAACAAGCTCTTTTATAAAACCTAACTATCAAATAACCTAGAACAAACTCTCTAAATTTAATTGGGTAGACGAATTACGAAATGAAATAGACCAATCTAAGAAACAACCATATAAGCTCGAGTCATTTTACCTATGTTACGTTATATCTAATGATTCAACATTATTAGTTGCCACAAATGAATCCAAACATAAGGATTATGGATTGTATTCAAGATTATAGCAATGGGTTCACACATAAACAATCTAACGATAACAAGAATAACAATCATCCATATATGAAAACCCAAATCAATCAAGCAAAGGATATCCTTAGCAATCCATAGAGAGAGATGCAACATTAGACAATGAAAAGATATGATTAACCATGACTTTAGGCATCTATATCACCTTCGAACTATTATTGGGAAGCTTAGCCTTCCATAGCCTCCATAGGTCTCCAAAATGATATGCTCTCTGTCATCTCCCAAAAGCCAAAATGAAGTCTCCCATTTTTGCCATCACAAAATTGTATTTATAGTAAAAGATTTTTTAGGGTGCCAACTCATACAAGTCACGGGCGTGACTTGATAGCTCACGACCATGAATGGCCTCATTAAGGCTCATGATAGTGAACCTTCATTGCATGGGCATGACATAATAGTCACGGCCATGCAATGAAAGTCATGGGAGTGACTATGTTGGTCACAACCATGACTTATTTGTCATGGCCGTGAGCATGTTTGTCACACTTATGATAATGGTCATAACTTATACTATTCGTTTTATGCATTTTCTCATCTCCTTTATGCTTTAATCCTTCATATTCTTGTTCTATGAAGACAATTGCATGTGAATCTAAAAAAGAAGGCTTAAAGAGTGCGCTTTCAACTCACTTTAGCTCTTTTGCTTCCAAATTGTATCTAAAACTAAATATGAACTAAAGTAAGGATCTTAAACATTTCATAGTATTAATTACTAAGTGTTATGGAATAAACATACAATCAATTAAGTACATATAAGCCATTTAGCTATATGCTCGTGTTGATTAGAAACATGATCATGCTCCACTTAGAGAAGAAGTGCCAAAAAATTACAGTAAGTTATAGCCTATTAATAAGCCTATGTTGGTAATTGTTGAGTTGGAAAATCACTATAAGTCACCTACAAACTCATTAGCACACCTATGTTATCAAAACCAGGTAAGTTTCTTAATAAATAATAGGATACATGGCCACCAATATGCCCAAGTGGATGACCATATTGAATTCTACTTCCTTTTCTCTTATTTATCCAAAAGTTACAGAAAGTTACATGCACCACTAACATGTCCATGTTAGTGGTTGTGTAGATTTTAGGAATTTTAAGTTTATTGCCAACACAATCATATTAAGTCCCAACACACTCCTGAAATTTATGACTACTTTTTGTTTTAATATATCATAGCTAGATGCCTATGTTTTGGCTCATGTTAAACTCTATCATATCACGTTTGAGATATATGCCCATATTATAACCTAACACGCCTTGTTCTTTAAAAATTAACTCTAATTTATTCAACATAGGGTAGCTACATGACCGTGTTGAGTAAAATCCTCTTAAATCGTATCTAGCTACCCAAAACCCCACTTTTTCACTTTCCTCTTGTTTCTCTTGTCTGGGTGATGCTCCCTCTCTTTTCCTTTATTAGAAAACCATCCTCCAACCTATTTCTCTTGAACTTTCATCAATTTAAGGTATGTTTTATGATTTGTTTCAATTGTTCTTGAGTTTTTCTATAGATTTTGGGAAATATAGTTGTAGGAACTACTAGTTTTGGTGTTTTGGATATTTTGGATTACCCATGTGATTGGAAGGGTTTTGGTGTTTTAATTGATATACTTGGGCTATTTTGCATAGTGGACTCAAATTTTCTGGGAATTTTAAAACTATTTTGGATTTATTCTTATGAATTTGAATCCGTTAAGGTTATTAATTGATTTTTTGACTTCAAATATGAAATTGTTTATTTTTTGCACATTTTACATTTTTGTTGGGATATTGTACTGTTTAATTACATAATATTTAGGTAAGTTCATTTTTATCTAGGTTTATTTGATTTAATTAGGGTGTTTAAATAAATTAATTAGAATTTTTTAGTTAATTGAAATCAAAGGATATTGTTTGAATAATTTGGATATATTTAGGTTGTTAATTAGGTTGTTAATGATGTTATATTTTAATATTTATAATTAATTTGATATTTATTTAATTTATTTATTCTTTTATTATTATTATTCTATAACTAGTTAACAATGGGATTATATTTTTGTGTTTATTTGTCGTGGTTTGATTATTGTTCCTTTTATTTTAGTAAATATTGTTATTTTATATTTTAGAAAATAATAACAAAAAGAGCAAACGCACCACACTAAAGGCAAGAAAAAGAGGTACCAAAGAAGAGGCAAAGGGGTGAGGATACATTATAAGAACCACCCAGATAACTAACTATGCACAGCCTACACATCCCATACTTTATTTCATAGCGTCGACTCATATTTTGCGGTTCAAGGAACTGAGGTCAATGCCTTCTAGTGAGATTTGGAGCATCGATTGGGCGATGCTCGACCAGATTGGGCTTACTTGATGAGTTTGAGAGATGATCAGTATTGGTTGATCAGATGGCTTCTTCATAATTAAGTGAACCACCTACAGAAAGTTGATTATGAAATTCCTTACCACTTTCACCATAGAGAAGCAATATCACGCCGCGGACGTCAATAATGGTTCCAAGTGCTATGAGAAATGCATAGTATGAGCTACACCAGGTTTT
Organism: Erythroxylum haughtii; assembly: GCA_025504935.2. Classification (NCBI taxonomy): domain Eukaryota; kingdom Viridiplantae; phylum Streptophyta; class Magnoliopsida; order Malpighiales; family Erythroxylaceae; genus Erythroxylum; species Erythroxylum haughtii. The sequence goes on from JANSVB020201365.1 coordinate 5,409, forward strand.
CACTCTACATGGGCTAGTATTTAGAGGAATACATTGCTACCAGAGAGTAAGTTACATTACCAATGCACTGCCTAGTAAGATTTACCGAGAAGACACTGTGGTAGAACATTAGCCAAGAGTGCTCTTACAATCTGATAAGGTTTAAGGCATTATAACTGACATCCCCTATGGTGAGATACATGTATACGTTGATTATCCATATGATCAGTGGGATAAGTGACAGCAGCTAAGTCGTGGGGAAGGCAAATATGTTGCACCTCTACAACATCATAGTCTGGTTCTTTAAGCATCAGGCATACAACATTAGAATAGGAGCTATCTACGTAAGCCCAATGTGAATATATTAATTTGAGGCATAGGAATATTATAGAAACTATCTGGGATGACACTGGCATGTCAAATGGTGCTTATCGCACTCAAGAAATTGAGAGCGATGGGGAAGCTCATGAGCCTTTAACTGTATATGGAGCAAAAGGGGATCAGTATGATATACTAAAGTAGTAACCCAAACAGTATCCTCCGCAATAGCATTTGAGCGTTAGGACTACTCCTTGAATGGCATAGACACTTTTAGTAGGCTGTCTACATACCCATATTGGGACTAGCTAAAGATTGCCTAATTAGAGAGACACATGGGGCAGATTCTAGGTGTGTTGTGTACACTTCGATCATCTGGGAGTCTCAAGATGTTTGATAGGGCATTTGTGTTTCTTTTTATTTTTATGTTTATTTTTGTATATTTTTATAATTTATTTTGTCTTGATAGTTAACAAGGGATTAACCTTGCTAAACTAATATTATGTTATTTATTTCTTTTATTTATTCATTGTGAATACACTAAACCACAATTCTTTCCATAAATAGTTAGATTTGTTTCTTTTATTTTCATATTATTGTTTAATGTATTATTTTTTATTTTATTTTTGCAAGGATGATAAATGATGGAAATCACGTTCTTAATACCAACTTCTAGATTATAAATTGCGAAAGTACTAGTTTACTTTATCTTTTCTTTATGTTGATTACTTTTATATTATTTTCTATGACTTATTGTGTCCATTCATGAGCCTAAATTGTGAGGTTTTAAAACTATGAGTATTTATTATCATTATATCATGCTATATTTTCCTTTATTATGTGAATATCATACAAAATTAGATGACTCTAGAACTTGCTTTTATTTTACATATTGAGACCACATCTTTATATTAGAGGTATTAAGATGAAAAATCACACTTTTATTAAGCCCTTTTCTTTAATTTTGCCTCACCCTATTTTTATCCCTTATGTGTAACCAATTTTGAGTCTCAGCCATTTCTTTGGATTGTGTTAACCATATTATAAGCTGATAACCATTTTCAATGTTAGCCTAATATTTATTTTTGCGCCTTAAAGAATTGTATTTAAATGATTGTATAGGAATTTGATTTTATAAAGAAGTATTAAGAATGAGGAAAGGTGTAAACTTGTATATTTAGGGTTATATCTTCTCATTTTTTCAGTCATCACTGTTTCGTATATTCTCCTTCTAAACTTGTAAGAAATAAATTCAAAAATATCTTGAAATGAACTTAAATAGAAAACGTTTAAAAGTGTTTGAAATTATAAGAAGAAGAAAGAGAAGATCCTAATGTGTTTTGCACCTTACTTACATTATATGTGGAGATTTGAGTTTGGTTGAATAAAATTTGGCTTTTTCATGAAATTTCCTTCATCTTTATTAACCTAGAATTTATCTTTTGCCATACCTTACATAAACCTCATTTCACCTTAGCTTAAGGACGTTTTGATTTTTACCTCTCTTTTATTTTATACTATTGGAGATGTGATATATTAGCAAGCTTATGGTTAACACTCTTTTTATGTACTAATTTGAGAGTTTCATCGATGTACATCCTAAACACTTTGAATGAATTAAGTTAATCTTTAGTGTTAGGGTGTTAAATTCAATGGTACATGATTTTAGAAAGGTTATTAAAATATCATTTATGATGTTGGCTTGTGAAGATTTATTATATGATTGTTTTGTTCTAATTGTATTTTGATTTGATCATCGAGGCATGACATTTAAAGTGTGAATAGATAGGTTAAGATGAAGTGGGTGGATATTGAGAAGAGTTGATATATTTAAGTTATTATTTGCAAGAGGACAAGAAAATGCTTAAGTGTGAGGAAGTTAACAAGTGGTGATTTAGTTATGTTTTTAGTCTCATATTTAATTTGTTTTGCTTGTTTATTTGAGTATTTTTATTGATTTTAGTAATTAAGTTATTTATATTTTATTTTTGGATCTAATTCACTCACTTGGAGCAAAAGGAACAAGTTTGGAGCAATTCAAAGTTGTTTTGATTATGAAGTATATGATAGTATATAAGGTTGTATTAGAAGTTTAAAGGTGTGTTTATTATTTCCAATTGAACATGCTTATGTTGAGTAAGGAGATAGCCATATTGATGGTACACGCCCACATTTGTGTGTATGTTAGCTCCAAAAACCATCCCACATTTATTTGAATAAAATGACCATTAATACACTCATATTGATGCTTGTGTATCTCTTAGAATCCAAATTTTTTTAATTTCAAAAGCTAAGATTAAGTAATAGAAGATAGAAGAGGCTCAGGAAATGTAAGGAGAAATAATGGCATAAATCACAAGAAATAACTAAAGAAACCCCTTTGGAGTAGATTTTCATCAATCCATAATGAAGTTTTTGAAGATTTTAAGGATTTTAATCATGTCATCCTTGGTTTTTTCAACTTTTTCTTTAGTTTTGGAATTTTTTTTTAGGATTATAAGCTAAATTTCTTTTGGTGTATGGATTAGATGAACCCCGAATATATATTATAGTGAATTTATTTTAATTTAATTTATTCTTTAGTTTCATTGAGATTTAATTATATGTTCTTACTTATTCGTGAATTAGCATTGCCAACATGTTGCTTCATATAAGATTTCATGCAATAAAGATTAGGAAAACCAATGTATAAATAGACCTAGAATAATTGAAAGAAGTTGCGTGCAAACCTAGAGAAATGTCAACATAAATCTTTCATATTAGGGTTAAACCTAATAGTGAAATTTATAAATGATTAATGCAATTATAGAGGTTTTAGCTAGAAAGAGATTTCAAATAATCAACTTAGAATTAAATGTTAATGGTCTAGAGAAATATATTAGAATAATTAAAGAAATTCCACAGTCTAATTAATTTTAAATTAAATTGATTAGTAAAATCACAATTACATGAGAATTCCTATGGGGGATTCAAATTCCAAGTATCATTGTTTATTTGGTTGATTCTTCATTCTTTTGGTATTTTAGTCTATTTAATTATGTTAACTTTCCCTTAGTTATTTTCTTCTATTTCAAATCTTATTTATCAAGATCACCTCAATTGGTGATTAGAAAATAGGAAAAGAGTTACTATTAGTACTCATAATCCTTGTATGATCGACCTGTATTCACTAGTGTTACCTATAGCTACATCGTGTGCTTATAGTTAAAATACATTAAATTAATCATTCATCACATTCAAAACTCCCTCTTCATTCATTCTTTTCAAGTACAAGAAACCCAGGCCAATCGATTTGCAGCACTTTTCTATTTATATTTCTAAGTATTTTCTTTTTCTTTTCTTTTTATTTAATTTGGCATGAATTTTTCTTCTACATTACCACTTTATATATATATAACTTATTTATCTACAAATCTTACATAATAAACACATCAAATCATTAGTAAAAGCTCTACTTGTTTTTTTTAAACCTAAATTTCTTTAGGAAAGAGTTAAAAAGAAAAAGGCTAAAATTTTATAATAAGTTTAAAAAGGCTCACTAATGGATTGATGTATAAAAGGGTCACAATTTGACTCAAAAAAAAATTCCTAAATGCCTTTATCATTTTAATGCTTGTACATATCTTATATATAATCACCAAAAGATGAAATTAAAGCTCTAGAAATCCAAAATCAAAGAAGATATTTACATTAGAAAGAAAAGATTTTACATGAAGTTCTAATTATTCACAAGATTTATTAAGGCAAATCAAAGTATTATCACTTAATAAATATGATTTCCTAGCAATCACAAAGTCAAAATCGCATTGCAACTACTTAATTATACTATGCACTTAACTTTAGTAATCAATCTTAACTAAAATTTACGAACAAACTTATTCTATAATCCTAAAGTAACTAATGGGATCTTAAAAGCAATACAAAATAAAAAAATCCTAGAAATCAAAACCTATAACACACCAAACACATAAACTAACTTTTTTTAGTGTAAAACATAAAACCAAAAGAAAAGAAAATCAGATTTTCAAGAATTCACACCCACACTTAAACATAACATTGTCCTGAATGTCAAATAAGTAACGTAATAAAACCATATATAAATGATAATGAAGGTATAGAGTTCTCACTTCTTTCTATGCTAAATTGGTGAAGTAAGAGCCAAGAAAGACCATAAAAAAAACTTCCTATAAAGGAAATTAAAGTAAAATTTAGTAAGAATGAAAATCAAAGAAAATAAAAGAAATTAGGGTGAGAATGTTGGGTTGCCTCCTAACAAGTACTTCTTTAGAAGTCTTTTAGCTGGACTTCTTAGTCAAGCATTTTGTCTTAGATCCACAATTAAAGATTTGCTTTAACTCTTTTTCTGGATCAATGAGCTATCGCTCCAAAATATGGGACATGTTGTTATAGATTAAGGTCATATGGCATCAACTTAATGCTCCCTTTTATTTCTATTATTGCCTTTTCACTTAAGAACTGCCAATATTACGAGGAATAATAGAACTCTATGAATTTTTAATTGTTTGTGGTAGTTTTTCTTACTAGATGGCAGAGAACTTGTCACTTAAGATAATTGTTGATATTTTCAAAATAAACTTCATCATTTGCTCCTCTGTTTTCTCTTTCTCCTACTCCTCCATCTACATTTCTTTAAGCTTGTCTGACTTCTGAACTTCCTTCTTTGTTATAACATTAGCATTAAGTGCTTTTCCACTCCTAAGTGGAATGGCTAACAATTGTTCTCTTCGGTTCACCTTTATGTTACTAGGAACTATACCTTAACCTCTTTTACTTACCACCTCGATTAGTTGGTTCATTGAGATCTCTAAATTATTAATGGAAGCATAATTAAATAGCACCATCTCTTCAAGTTTTCCCACTTGAGATTCAAATTTCCCCATTCTATCCAATGTTTCATAAATGGAAGATATAAAATGCAAGATCATCTCTTACATCCCTTTTAAGTCTTCCATCTCATATCCTTGTGACAGTGACTATTGTTGAAATTAAGGTCATTGTTGAAACTTAAGTAGTCTTATAGGTCTGCCTTCTCTAGTTGCTTGCTTTTCCTAAAAGAAATATGGATGGCTTCTCCATCTTAAATTGTACATATTAGATCAAGGTTCGTTTATGCTGATTCCACCACAAACAACCATATAATTATCCTCTTCATAATAATATAGGGTATGCTCTATGTTCATCCATATATAGGAAGGATAGCCATGGATGTCACAATGATATCATGTCTCCTTATTGGCCATGTTAAGATTTAACAATATCTTTATCTAATTAAAAATATCAAATATTTTTATGCCAAGTTTGAAAATGCTTGGTCATAATGCCAATTACACAGATGCAACATAGGAGAACTAAATAAAATTATATGAAAAAAATAATAAAATGAAAAGGAAGCTAAGATTAACAAATTTCTAAGTAAATAGTCATCAGCAACAACATCAAAAACTTTTATCCTCTCTTTATGTAAGTTCATATAATCGATTTTAGCAAGTTACTAAAACTAAAGTGCTTCAAAGTATCAACCTCAAAGGGACTAAATGTATATCTATTAATTCTGAAATAAAATAAAATAATAATTTATGAAAATAATTAAATTACTAAACTAACAAAAACAAGATAATTATACTAGTGAAAAGAAAATCATTAAGATAAACATTGAGGTTTTAAGGTTCACTTATATGGAATTTCGATTGTCATGCAAGATTGATTATAATGATTGAAAAAACAATTAACCTAATATATCTATACCCTCTTTTGATGCACACATATATATTTAAATAGGTAATTACCACCTCTCAATCTACACTTCAACCTAATCAAACTCATTAATTTTAATTGATCTATATAATTATCATCCTAGTCTAAGATGATTTTTTTCTTTAGATTTAGAAAGTTTATTCTCCTAGTACATGTATTATACTTCTTATTTTATTTCTTCATATAATCCATTCAATAATTAAGAACAAAGAGAACAAATTTAAACAAATAAATAATCCATCATACATTAATAATTAAAGAATCCATTATAAGCTACATCCCTAACCTTAGCTATGGTTTTACCTATTGCACTTAATAAAACAGAACTAAAACAAGAAAAAATTAACATAAACGAAAGAAGATAAAGAAAGAACTAGAAGATTTGTTATGATCTCCCCCAAATCTTGCTTTAAATCCCTCCTTGATGTAGAAACCCTAAAACTAAAAGGTTGTCATCTACCTCTAAAATCTCATCTAAATGAACCCTAATATGGGTATCTATAATTTAGGATTAAATATAGTCAATTGTATTGAGAAAATGGAAATTCATAGAAGTAGTTAATGCATTTGTAGGGATTTTTCAATTAGAGAACTTTCAATCAATCAACTTAAGGATATGGGATATATGTCCTGAGAAAGAATATAGTTGTAATTTTGGAATTCCTATCAGTTTAAGAAACTAGAGTTAGTCATTAATTCAAGATAAATTCAAGTATAGGAAAGGTTTTAGGGGAATTCTTCATCTAGGTCTTTTTTATCTACTGGTTGTTTTATTCTTGTCTATCACATTAACTAGTTATTTCTTACTTATTACTTCAATTTAGTTAATTTTTCTTTTTAAAGTCAATCATTCTCTTTATTAGATTAGATCATAAAAAGATGGTTAATACTAGTAGTTATAATCCTCATAGGTTTAGCAATCGTACTCACTAAGCTATATTATAAGAATGATATATACAATGATTTTATTTTAGTATTTTTGTGTTTTGGATATATCATAATCAGTCTCTCTAATAATGTGTTTTCGACTCTTTATAACTGCTTAGCCATATTCTAACCAAAATTTTCTCTTTTATATTAGAAAACACTAAAAAATTCTAAATAAAATGACAAAAGTATGTGAAATATGGACCTGTCTTAGTTTTATATTCCTCCCTTTAACAAAAAAAAAGAATTTACAAAAAAGTTACCACTAACATGAGTCCAAAATAAAGTCCTGTGTTGGTTTTCTGTTCCTTGGCCTTAACTATGACTTCAATATGATGTCTTTTTGGTTCTCCATATTAAACTTGTGTTCCTCCAAAATAATGTTAAAACTTCTCCAAATTGACTCCAACTTGCTTGAAATCATTCCTTCTTCATTAGGGGCTAAAAATAAGGCCTTAAAATAAAATATAAGTTATATTGAATATCAAATCCTATTCACATGATCCAAACACAAATAAAATGCTCTCAAAATCATATTAAAAACATAACTATAAGAACTTATCATGGGTTAACAATGGAGCTCAACATCACTTTCAACTTAAAAGCTATCAATTTATAGATAATATTATATATGGTGTTGCAAAATCATATTGGTTTAAATTCGTTCAAGGAAAAGGAGTTATGAATCTTTCTATTAGAGAAGAATTCCAAGAATACTTTGGAAACTTAATATTTG
>JANSVB020201451.1:0-11759 GCA_025504935.2 Erythroxylum haughtii
AGTATTTTTGAGATTAGTATGAGATTAAGGATAAATAAGTTTGATTAAAAGATGAATTATGGGATAAGTATGATTGTTAAGAAGATTTATATGATTGAGTTTTGTATAAGGTTGAATTTCCAAAAGTGGGAATTATTTGTTTTGATTTTTGAATGAGATCGAATAAAGATGAAAGAAATGAATAAGAAAGAAAAAAAAATTAGACCGGTTTCGGATAGTTTAGTCTAAGGTATCCAACGCGACGTTTTCTTCGATAATTGTGTTCGGATGTCAGATTCAGTTTTTGTTCCGCCTTCGTTTCCTTATTTTGTGATCCGATTTTGTGTTTCGATTCCGCTTCGTTATTTGTTTTGCTTTCGATGCATTCGCCTTTTGATTTCGTTTCGTTGCGATTTCCGATATGCTTCGTTTTTGCTTTCGTTCTTGATTTGTATTCGGTCCGATTTGCTTCGTGTTTGTTTCGTTTCTCTCGCTTTGGTTTCCGATTCGGTTTTGATCCGCTTTTCACATTTGTTTTTTGTCTCCGTTTCTGCTTTTTCGGTTGGGATTCGGTCACGAGATCGGGTCCCAACAGAGCCTGTGCTAAAGTTTCCTTAAGAGCTAGTAACACGTCATCTCTTTCCTTCAAAGCTTGGACATACCTGGACAATAAGATAGGAGCTTAGGTGGATTTCTGCCATAAACCACTTGAAATGGAGTAGTCTTGAGAGTTGAGTGATAACTCGTACTATAAGTGTACTCAACCCATGCTAGCCAGCGTGCCCATTTAGTCGTTTGGGAACTTGTAAAACAACGCAAATAAACTTCAACAATTCGATTCACTACCTCCGTTTGTCCATCAAATTGTGGGTGATAAGCTGAACTGAAACATAGTTTGGTGTCACTCAAACGAAATAGTTCAGTCCAAAATGCACTGGTGAAAGTCACATCTCTATCACTGACAATGGACTCGGGCAATCCGTGCAATTTAACTACATTATCAAAAAATATCTTAGCCACACTTACAACAGTATACGGATGGGAGATGGCTATTAAGTGACAATATTTAGACAGTCGATCCACCACCACTAGGATGACATTTTTGCCTAACGAAACTGGTAGGTCCTCAATAAAGTCTAGTGAAACATCAGCCCAGATTTGCGAAGGAATAGGTAGCGGTTGAAGTAAACCAACAGGGTGAAGATTCTCCACCTTATGACGTTGGCAAACACCACAAGCCTTTATAAAAAGTATGACATCTTTTTTCATTCCCCACCGATGAAAATCTTTGGCAATTCGAAAGAGAGTTTTTTGATAACCCTCATGCCCTTGACTGTGAATTCCAGAGATGATAGAGGCAAGTGTTGGAGAATTTGAAGGTACAAAAACACGACCCTTATACATCAGTAGGCCATTTTTGATAGACCACTGTCCACCCATGGTATCGTTTTCATCACCCCTGAATAAATGATGAATATCAGCTGACTTTGTTGTTCATTTCGAATCGCATCAAATAGACTTAACTGAAGCATTGACACAGCCTGTAGTTCCACCTTTTCGACATCACTCCGTGACAATGCATCAGCAACAATATTAGTATTTCCGGTTTTGTATTCTACCGAAAAATTGTAACCCAGAATTTTACTTACCCAATGTTGTTAAGGGGGCGTAAGCAATCGCTGTTTGAGCAAAAATTTCAAGCTATAGTGGTCAGTTCTAATCAGAAAATGCCTTCGCCACAAATATGATCGCCAATGTCAAATCGCCTGCACCAAATCGATTAATTCTTTTTCGTACACAGGGAGGCTGCAATGGCGCTCAGCTAGTCCGCGACTGAAATAAGCCACAGAATGACCTTCTTGTAATAAAACTGCCCCAATTCCTGAGCCACAAGCGTCACATTCAATAACAAAATCTTTGGAGAAATCTGGAAGTGCCAACACTGGAGTGGACGTCATGGCTAATTTAAGCCTCGCAAAAGCCTGATTAGTATCCTCTGACCAAGCAAAAGAGTTCTTTCGTAGCAGTTTGGTAAGTGGGGTAGCAATGACACCATAGTTAGATACAAACTTGCGGTAGTAGCCTGTTAAACCGAGAAATCCACGAAGTCCTTTAATTGTTGTCGGTCTTGGCCACTCTACCATGGCAGAAATTTTGGAATGATCCGCCTGGACTCCTTTGCTTGATATTATATGACCTAAATACGTGATTTACTGTTGCCTTAATGAACATTTTGACTTCTTTAGGTGCAATTGATTTTTTTCCAACAACTGGAAGACCATTTGCAGATGTTCAACATGTTCTTTCTCTGTTTTACTGTAGATCAAAATATCATCAAAGAAGACTAATACAAATCTGCGAAGATATGAAGAGAATACCTCATTCATGAGAGCTTGAAATGTAGATGATGCATTTGTTAACCCAAACGCCATTACAAGAAATTCAAAGTGGCCGTGGTGAGCTCGGAAAGCCGTTTTCTCCACATTTGGTTCCCACATCCGAACTTGGTGATACCCAGAAGCAAGGTCGAGTTTTGTAAAGTACCAAGCTCCATGTAATTCTTCCAATAATTCGTCTATCATCGGTATTGGAAACTTGTCTTTAACTGTTCTCGCATTCAATTCCCGGTAATCCACATACATCCGCCATGAACCATCTGCTTTAGGAACTAGAATCACTAGAGAAGAGTATGGAGAAGTGTTGTGTCGGATAACTCCCTGTTGTAACATCCTAGCACACTGATTTTCAATTTCCTCTTTTTGGGCATGTGAATAGCGATAGGGTCTCACCACCACTGGTTTCACCCCTGGCTCTAGAGGAATCCGGTGATCACAACGGCGGGACGGCGGTAATCCTTGAGGTTAAAAAAAAATGGTCGAAAAATTTGAAAGAAGGGTTTGAATTTGCTGCTCCTTATCACTGACCATCGACAATGCTCCCACTTCAGAAGCTTTAGATGAGCTCAAGGTAATGGGCAGGGTCTCAATTTTAAAAGACATCCACAAATTTTCAAAATCCCACAATATGAGCCCCAAGGTCTTTAACCAAATAATTCCAAGGACCACATCCACATCACTAAGGTTTAAGACCCATGGAGTGACCCTCATCGTGACTACACCCATATCATTGGCCACTTCTTTACAATTTCCTAAACACTTAACCAATTCACCGTTAGCAACCCTAGCTCTTATTCCCTTTGTCACCTTGAGATTCAGTCCACACCTTTCCAACAGTGAGGAATCAACGAAAGTATGGGTACTCCCTGAATCTAATAAGGCTATCATTGGCACTACATTCACCGTTCCCGTGGTTTGTGGTCCCTTTGTGCCTGTGATTGCATCCAACGAAATTTGTGGCTGTGCTGCTTCATAAATTTGTTCCAACTCATTCTCGTCATCCTCCTTGTCATCTAAGACCTCTATCCAGAACAAACGCTTACATTGGTGACCCCGTACATAAATTTCATCACAATTAAAACAAAGCTCTTGTTTTCAGCGTTCCTCCACTTCAGTCGGCGTCAAACGTCGAATGGTGCGAGATTTTGGAATTGGCGTGGTTGAGGTTTCTGGTAACTTCGCTCGCCGTGATTCAATACTTCGAGAAAATTGATTTCGACGTTCATAGAGTCGTGCGAGGCTCATAGCTGATGCCAACTCTCTGGGTTGTTGAAGTTCCACATCTATAGCTATGTAATCCTTCAAGCCACTACCAAAGATTTCTACTTTCTGCCCTTGTTCCAACGTTCCAACTCTGGAAACTAACTGCTCAAAAGCTCTACAATAATCTGTCACTAATCCCTGTTGTTTCAGTTTTGACAACTCTCCTAATTTTCTGCTGTGAATGGGAGGTCCAATCTGCAAGTTACAATGGCATTTGAAATCGTCCCATCTGAGATATGGATTATCCTCTTCCAAGTGCATATACCAGATTTGAGCATCACCTTCCAAGTGGAAAGAGGCAAGTGCCAATTTCTCCTCATTTTGGGTATTCTGGTGACGAAAGAAGTACCCGCATCTATTGAGCCACCCCAAAAGGTCATCCTGTCCATCATACTTCGGAAAGTTCAACTTTGTGACCTTCGTTACAGTGTGACCTTCAATCTGATTAGTAGACCCAGAACTTTCTACACCGTCCTTATCCTTTCCTCGATTACTACGATCTCCCATTGCAGAAAATTCTAATTTGGATGCTGCTAACTCCTTGGATAATTCTTCGATTTTGGCATCCCTGGCCTTATTGGCCTCTTTCTCCTCGTGCAACAATTTAAGGATCAATTCAAGTTGTTGTGTAACCGATTCCCCCATAACCCCCGACTCTGATACCAATATGTTAGGATCGACGCTGGTTTGGGGTGTAGTCATAGGAATGACGTTTGATTCTTGTAACGACCTATTTTTCCCAGCTCTAAGGGATCCCAGAACCTGTGTTGTTTGAGTATGAACTCAAGAAAATATTTTTCTCATAACCCATCATTTGTACAGATTGGCAATATATATCCTTAGGAAAAAATAACAACTGACTTTCTGCATAGTGACGATATACATCACAACTCCACTACTCACTTAAAAACAGGAACCGAAACAAATAATCACGAGAAAAGCAAATACATAAACTGGAAATCAGTTAATTAAGGTGCCAAGTCATCGCCTATATGGATGCTCCACTAGGTTGACCCTTGAATTTGCCATGAGTGAAACGTTGATACTTCTTGTACAACTTTGGTCGTATAACAGAGACTTGACTGATACCCTTAAACACTTTGAATTACAGAGTCAGATTTTACATACCCCAAATATTCAAGACCCAAAGCTAATGTATATGGTTTAAACCAGAAAATGCAGGAAAGATAAAACCATATATTTACTACTTTGCAGCAGCAAGAAGTGCAGATCGAGCCCGGGTAAAAGAAGAAACGAGTGATCCAAGTTGTAGCTTATCATTACACCCAAAGCTTAATCGGTACCTGAAGATTTTTAAAAAAGTCATAAATCAACCTACGCAAGATTTTAGGGTCATGATGAATTCAACATTTTGAATGTTGTTAAACATCATCATTGTGTCCTTGTTTACATGTTTTCCAAGAATGTGATAACAGAAAGAAGACACATTGTGAGGAGGCATTTGCAAAACCAATCAATAAAGACAAAGATTAAATGACGTGCAAATACATACTCTATGTCAGCCAAATCATTAATCAACTGAACTCGAACATCTGATGGCATCTTAATCTTGAAAACAAACCTGGTAGAATGGAATGAAATGGGATCAACTGATTGAAGTTTAAAGAAGTTAATAGCTAAAGCATTTCATTTACATTGTCACTTCTCTAACAATATCCACCAAGGCCAATCCTTTTGTTGTCTTCATCTTAGAAATTCCTAGGAAGCATGAGAAATTATTAGTAGCAATCACAATCATAGTTTGCACAAAATAACATATATAAAACAAATGGCAGTGTATGGGGAAACAGATCAGTCAATACTTTTGTAATTTTCTACAAAGGTTTCATTCAGAAGCCAGTAACATATTTGCTCAATGTCTTTGGGCAATGGATTTCCAGTACATAGGTAAACAGCTTCTTCTGTAATTTGTTGAGAAGCCATGTATGTTGACTGCATTTATCAGGAAATAAGATTTCACAATGCAAATTTGTTGTTACAAAAAAAATTGACCAACAGAAGATAGAATGCACGTGACATCAATTTAAGGGATGCACGTGGCATCAATTTAAGGGATATAGATATTCTTTAAATGCAGTTAATCTATTCAGAAGACGCTGAATAATTTCTATTAACAACCGAAAACAAATGAAAAGCATAATAAAAAGCTCTATTTGCATTAAAGACGCATCCATATAAAGAGAATATGAAGAATAGAGTCAAGGGCCAGAACAAGTTCCATGCATACTGACCAAGTTACAAGACTATCAGCACTCAAACTCGCAGTCCAGAAGAATTAGGTGGTGGATGGGAACACACACAGCAAATGGTTGTTTATAGATCTCAATACAGGACAATGATCAGATAAACCATACATTTTGAAGTCTGAAGGCAAATGGCTTTCCTTTCCATCAACAGAATGAGAAACTTAAGCTCGTATTAGCATTTAAGGCTTTTATTATGCTAGATGGACAGAAAGTCATGACAAGAACAATACTAAGACAGGACCACTAAAACATATGAGGACAAAATGATGACACAGTACATTCCACATTTAACAGAGGAATAAAATCTGAACAAAAGATATTTTACATTTTTGAATTATGAGTTATTGGCTTTGAGTGACATCAAAATACAAATGCATATACCCAATATGCGAAAAGCCTAAAATGCAATTACAACGCCAAAATGATTCCTTTTGTTGAAAACATGAAATTAAACAAACTCAGAACCTGTAGTATGTTTAAAGCCTTTCTCATGTCACCATTGCTAAGCCGTACAAGTGCCTCTAAACCACTCTCAGTTACATCAAGCCTGATTCAAGGTAAAAATGTTAAGGAATGAAATAAGGCAGATAGATGGTCCAAGAAGCAAAAGGTTTTCTTTCAAACTTCCTGGCCAAATTAAGACCATTTATGATCTCAAATTTCTGAAACCCAGAAAGATGATCAGTTATTAGAAGAAACCTATATGGCATGCACTGGGGTTTATCAACCTTGTAGAAACATAAGCAGTCTTTACAGCCCCCGATAGATGAGACTTCAAAGGAGCAATGACTTTAGAGGAAAATATTACTTACCCTTCAACCTTTATAACATATCTAAGTCGCTCAACAACATGCACAGGATCAAGAGGAGCAAATCGAAATCGAGTGCATCTAGACTGTAGGGCTGGAATAATCTTGTTCACTTGATTACAAATAAGTGCAAAGCGAGTACTCTTAGTGTATTTCTCAATTACTGCAGGGTGAAGAAACATAAAAATATTGTTTATGACAAATAGTGAACTGATTTTGGGACAGACAAGAATTGACCATTCACACTTTTTACCTCTACGCAAGGCAAATTGTGCATCCTTTGTCATGGCATCTGTCTCATCTAGTAGGACCAGCTTTACAGATGACTTAGAGCTGAAAGCATCAAACCATTTAGCAATCAGTTAAAAGATACTGCCCAGAGCAAACATTTTCAAACCAAAAGGGCTGCACAGGATCTTCTTGGAAAAAAAAGAGTAAAACTGTAACATAATATGTTGCCACGAAAGTGTAGCAATAACAGAAAACAAAAATGCAATGTGAGTCTGTGTGTAAGTGAAAGGGTCAGTGATCAATCAGATCCAACTGTAGGCAGCTTAGAGTATGGAACTACCAATTTACATAATACAAACATTAAAATCAAACTAAAGGGAAGTACCCAAATGAGAAGCTCTGCGTACTAGCAAAGTCTTGTATCTGTTGGCGCACGACGTCAATTCCCCTGTCATCGGAAGCATTAAGCTCCAAAATCATGTTGTGGTACTGTGCTCCGTATAGTTTGCGTGCCACAGCAAGAATGGTGGACGTTTTACCCGTCCCAGGAGGGCCATAGAGTAAGAGATGGGGCAATCTGTTCTCACTGGTGAGCCTATCAACTATTCCCAAAAAAAAAAGATCAAAAATTTACAAAAGACAGAGACAGACGTCAAGCACGATATACACAAGATGAAAATTTTATTACACAATAAAGATTAATTATTTGAAAATCCCCTAATTTGAGACATTTCCTGCAATTTCTATGTATAAAACTGTCCGAAATTGCATTACTAAAAATCCTACAAAAGATTGGCATTCCTGCACTATACGAACTTCTGAATATGCACAAAAGCTAAACCCTAGATAGTGAGAGACAGAGAAGACTCATAACTGGTGTCGACAATGTCGCGGTGAGCGGCGACATCGGAGAGAGACTGAGGGCGATACTTCTCGACCCAGGGAGTGGGTTTAGAGTCCAAGGCTGCGACGATGCTTTTGCCCTTGTTGTTGGCTTTCAAGAAGCTGTCTTTCTTCTGGTTCTCGTCTCCATCGATAAGCATTGGAGATGGCACGTCATTCATGTTTTCTGCTTTCACCTATGGGCTCGATTCGATCGATCGCTCTGCCTCTGATGTAGTAATGGTTTCTGTATGTCTGAAATGGTGGGGGGTTTATTCATCTGTGAGCAATATGGCGCCAACCAGACATTTTGAGGTGGGTTGGGTGTCGGATCATGGATACGGTTCGGTCCACCCTGACACTATTGGACCTGGTTTAATTAATTTGATTAAACCCGAGCTTTAATTTAATTAATTATATTAAAAAATACGTTTTTAGTTTATGTGTTATAGATATAGTACAAATTTATTATGTGTATTAATTATGATATATTATATAATATGATATATAATAATCATACTCAATTAAATTAAAATAAGCAACATATATTACTTTAATAGCATGATTTCGTTAAGACCAAGAAGTGATTGTAACTAAGAAATAGAATGTCATTAAATTAGTATAAAATTAAAAGAAAAGTTCAAATTTTCAAAATAAACAATATTTGGAAGCACAAAGCGAAACGGAGGGAGGGCGCCAAAGCCAAACAAATGTCCGCATCAAGCAATAGCACTACTAGTACTAAGCAGCGGCTGCCGGCGCTTTTTCAACAACACCTCACACTTCTTTCACTCTTTGTCTCTCTCTCTACCTTCAACCGTCACTCTTCTCTATGTCTTCTGCTTCTGCTAGGTCTCACCGCCCCTCCATTTCTCCCTTCCGATCACGAAAGTCCCCAGCGCAACCGCCACCGCCTATGCCCGCTAAGTCCGCTGTAAGACCTTTAACGCCTCCCTCGGCGACTTCTTCGAGGCATTCAAGCTCTCCGGTCAGCTCCGGTCCAAGTCCGAATACTGGCCCCACTTTTGACCGGTCGGGGACTAGTAAGGCTAAGGAAAATGTCACTGTCACCGTCAGGTTCCGTCCTCTCAGGTAGTTTATTGCTTTGACTTTTATTTAGCTGTTGACTTGCAGTTACTGATCTGTCTGTCATTCTATGTTTTGGTGACCGTTTTGTTGCCCGTGTAGCTCTGGGGAGATCAACAGAGGAGACGAGATAGCATGGTATGCAGATGGGGGTTATACAGTAAGGAACGAGTACAATTCTTCAATTGCTTACGGTTTTGGTTAGTGCTTATTTTTATTTAATGTATGCACATTTTCATGTTATTTTTCTCCATTCTCAAGTTTTTGGACTTAGGCAGTTGAAACGAAACCGTTCTTTGTCCTTTGTCTTATTAATAAATGTAGTTGATTTTCTGTATTATTCTTAACTGGCAGATAGAGTGTTTGGTCCGGCGACAACAACTCGCCATGTTTATGACGTTGCTGCCCAGCATGTTGTTAGCGGTGTTATGCAGGGGATAAACGGTAATTACTCCTTGTTCTTTTAAATTGATAATTTTTAAACAAGGTGATAATGAATTGGCATTCTAAATTTCTTTGATAGTTGAATATAGTAATTTAACATTTTCCAGCATGTTATATGTTATCTACCTTATTGAAAGACATTATCTGGTATATTTTGAGTAATTTCTTCCTAAGTTGGTTTTTGGTTCATGACTGAAGAAACAATGTCTGGAACTCGTTTTCTTCTTCTAGGAAACTTGCAGCTGGATTTATATAGTAATTTTCATGTATGCTTCTGCTACTATCTCTGGCAATTTACTAATCTCTGCACTTGTTTATTTGAGAATATAAACACGGTATCACTTTTTCTTTGTCTTGCCGATGTCTGGACTCGCATATTGGATTGTAAAACAGTATGATTTCTTGTATATGGAAACTCACAAGTTATATTTATATTTGCAGCTTCGAGCTACTTAAAATGCATATGAGTCTCCATATTCTGTGTTTGTGTATAACATTTAAATTTTGTTCTCCTCTAGTTCTGCTCAGGCTAGACTTTCTATAATATTGGATAAAATTCATTTTTATACTAGAACTGCATATTAATGAATGTTAATAGTTGAATATTAATATTCAAATATTTATGAATCAAAGTATAATAACAGCAACGGAGCAAACATTTGCCCCAGTTACGAGATTAGAGGATGCTTAACATGTGATAGAATTTCATAAAGGGCACATCTGTTTTGTATTCACCTTTTTGGAGGACTATTGATCGGTCATGTCATCTAGGCCCGAGTCGGACATCCAATTGCTTTGATTTGAATTATCCGGAAGATACCTTAGATATTATTATATCAAAATTATATAAAAAAATGGACAATCAAACTCATTTCTTGATTCAATAGAAGCCCAAAGAGGTGAATAGAATAGGGTCTCAAATAAGGAGATATATATGTAAAAAAACAGGTCCGGTTATGCCTATTCTTAATCCTAACTGTACTTGTAGTAACTAAAAAAATTTGCAGTGGATAACTACTCTCTTTTGGAACAGGCACTGTATTTGCATATGGTGTTACTAGTAGTGGGAAGACGCATACAATGCATGTAAGTATCTAAATGAATACCAATATATTGGAATATATAACCATTTCTTTCCCTGCATTGTTGTTCTACTTCAGTGACTAATTATTTGTGCTTATAAACCC
Source organism: Erythroxylum haughtii (assembly GCA_025504935.2). Taxonomy (NCBI): domain Eukaryota; kingdom Viridiplantae; phylum Streptophyta; class Magnoliopsida; order Malpighiales; family Erythroxylaceae; genus Erythroxylum; species Erythroxylum haughtii. The sequence continues at coordinate 10,545 of JANSVB020201451.1, forward strand.
AGATAATATTGATAAGTGGCGACTATGAGAAACAAATTATGTTAGCTATTTAGATGGAAAATACAATATCAAACATAGATTCATTTTATTGTACTAATACTAGACATACAAAATGGTGATTAACAGAGGAAAATGGGGCAGACAACTATCCCTTATAGAGAACAACAAGAAGCCCTTTTGTTTATGTCAAGGACTTGATTGGTTATTAATTTCATCTGCTACTAGAATCTTGATGTATTATTTGCCATGTCTCAAATTTTCAAACATGATACTCATCATTCCTATATGTTTTTATGTTTTGCCTTTAAATTTTAGGGAGAACAAAAGTCACCTGGAGTTATTCCATTGGCTGTAAAGGATGTTTTTGGAATAATACAAGAGGTAGGATTGTTTTGCCTACCATTATGTATTTGAGACTTGTATCGTGCAATTGGCTAAATATGCTGTCAATATGTCCCTAAAACTAATATTAACATGTCAGACACCAGTGCGGGAATTTCTTCTTCGTGTTTCTTATTTGGAGATATACAATGAGGTCAGTTAATCTCATTTAAAACTAAGCGTCTTTGTTCACTAGTAGATATAGCAATTGAAAATTTAGAAAATTCAACTTTATGGGAAATGCTTTTCACCCTTTCCATGGAATATTGTGCTTGACTTGACCACACACAATAATTGTTATATGCTAGATTTAGTTCTTGCTTCCAGCAATTCATTGTGTATTACACATGTTCTTTCTTTTTTGCTTTTCTACAAACTAGGGTGCATGTTTTCTTACCTCTTTCTTCATTTAGTTTCCAATTTACAAGATTCAATGCAAACATGCATTACTGCTTGTTGTAACAATGCTTCTAGCTTTTTGTTGTACTTGTTTAGTTTCTCTACAAATTTACTTTGATTAAGCATTGCTAGTATTGCCCACTTATCCTTTGTTCATCATCGCTTGTGGTGGCAGGGCATAATCTCTTGTAATTCTTTTCCCAAGTTCTTAGTTAGATATTGTTTATCCATGGATCCACGGAACTCTCCATAGTACATATCTCGGATTAATCAACCTCGCTTTGGGAAGCAGAATCTCACCAATTAAAACTTAAGTTGCTACCCACACTTGAAAAACAATTCAAAAGTAAATTATTTTACAATTCCCCAATCCCCCTCAAAAAATTTAAAGAGTCGCTATCGGATTGACCACAACAGCACTCAATACACGAAATA
>JANSVB020201529.1:0-13072 GCA_025504935.2 Erythroxylum haughtii
TGAGTAGTGTTGATTGGAGATTTTGTTGTGTCATTGAAGTCAAAAAAAGTATGACAGTTTTGTGTTACGTTTTGAGTTTGTTGTCGATTTTTTTGCATTTATTAGCAATGACAATGGTTGAGTTGTGTAGAAGTTGTGTTATTGTTGTTGAAGAAAGGGAAAACAAACATTTTTTATTGTGTTCTTGAGTGGAAATTTACTTGCTTAGAAGGTGTTCGACAAAAGTCCTGATTGTGTTTTGAGTTTGTGATGAACTTTTTCAAGTTTCTATTATGTTAAAAATTAAATTATAATGTTATATTTTATGTTAGCTAATCTTGAAAGAGCTAAAGGATCTCCAGCAGGATGCTCTTTAGCTCTTGCATCGTAGGTGAATTGGAGATTTACTTCTTTTATCCTTTTTTTCTCTGTTTTCCTTTTTTGTTGGTTTTGTGCTCAAACTTATGAACTCCCTTCCCTAATGTTTGCCTAGTTTATAATCAGGTTCTGCTCATCACAATAAGTTTGATAGATGGTTAGGAACTTCGCCAAAGAGGAATTAATAGTGGAAAAAAATTGATTCATGTTTTCAATCGTTAAATAATTACTGATTCGTATATTATATACTATAGGTTAAAATGATTGTTTGGTATGTGAGATATCTCTTCACTATTAAAATACTTTATCAAATTCTTTAACATCCTTTTTTGTGATTTAAATATGCTTTTATAGTACCATAAAGAAGACATTTTTTATTTAGTTGGTGATTGTGTATAGGGTTTATTTGCAGATTCAGTCCTCCTTTGTTTGATTGGAGCCAGAACTGAAGAATTTGTGTGGCATCTTCACGTATATTCTCCCTACCCACCACATGTTTGACAAAAGCCCTCTGTTGTATTTTGTTGGAAATCGAGTAAGACTAGTTGAATATACCTAAAAACTAGTCATTGTAATGATTGATTTATGGTTCTAACAACTATTTGAAGTGGTTGTAGATAAATTGGAACCTTAATTGAGTTGTGAAAAATAATATTTAACATATTAGAAAGTTGTTTAGAACCTTAAGAGGTTAGAAAGTGTACTTAAGTGCATCTATACATTTCATAACCATTTTGACTCGAAGAGGGTTATTAATTCAGAATTTTGCATAAGGTTGCTAAACTTGCATCCTTGGACCACTCCTCATGTCCTCTCATTATAAGATTTTTGATTTGTCTGGTAAGAGTGTAAATTTTTTATGCTTTATTTAAGCTGTCATAACATAGGCAGATTTCTAACATAGGCAGATTTCTCTTTTCTATCATTGTTTACTTCTCTTTATAGACAATCTAAGGATTAATCGTTGAAGTTCCTTCTTCTTACAGGTTTATGGTTATTCATCAATCCAGGTAACTCGTCCAACCCATTTACAATATCATTTGGACAAATAGTTGCAACTGTTGTTATTGCGAATCAGTAGTAACCATTATTATTAATACAAATTAGTAGCAATCATCTTTCTAATTAGCTTGTTAATTACTTGTTTTATATATCAGTGGTCATTTTATTTTGTTGTATATAGTTTACATAATTGATGTGTATGAACTGATGATAAGTGTGAATTGCATCGTATTTTAGGGTATAGTTTGTTTATCTGTTTATTCAATTGTTTAGTATGTATTTTCGATAAAAATGTATTATTTGTGAATTATTTGTGTTTAAGTATTTTATGGGTTAGTATAGGCATTTAAACTTAATTATTATGTCTTTGAGGTACCTTGATATGTCTGTTAGTGTTTCAGGGTCAACAGTGAAGAATGGAGAAGTTTCAGAGGAACTCGGACCTAAACAACGGTCCACGATTGTGACAGAAGCACGGGAGATATAGCCCATGATTGTGCCCAAATTTTCACGATCGTGACAAAAGCATAAGACTTGGCCTATGATCGTGCCAACCGCGACCTTGATAGAAAGCGTACAAGTGGCCCATGATCGTAGCCTGCATTAGGCAAACGCCCAGGCACACAGAAAAGTGGAGTTTTGAGGTATTTTTTAGACCTTTCAATCCCAAAAAAATTGTAGAGCCGCCCAGAAAACATTAAGTATTTAAAGAATGAGACAAAAAAGAGGAGGAGATTTTTGCATCAGCCACCACACAAGACCCTAGAGAGAGTTCATCGAGAGATTGAGAAAGAGACAAAGGAAGAGAGACGTGGAGAAGAAGCCTACACGAAGCACTTCCAGAAATAGGAGGTTTCCTATCATTTCTGCCTCCATCATTCATTCAGATCTATTTTCCCATATTTCCATTTTTATCTATATATAGAATTGGAATAGCTATTGAGATAGGATTTATGAATGTTGAGAATTGTTTAAACTCACCTTCAGGTTATTTTTATCTTTGATTCAATAAAAATCTGATTGTTTATGAGAATTGGATTCATTGTGATTGATTTCTACATTTTCATAAATCAGTAATAGAAGGTAATTTGATAATAACGAGAAAGCAATCAAATCAATAACTTGTAACGAGAGATCTCACATAGGTTCCGATAGTCTAGTGGAAGACTTCAAATCTAATTAGGGTTTGGATAAATTGAGAAATTGCAATTTTCATAATCTAATTAGGGTTTATAATTTAGGGCTTTTAATTATAACTCAAGAGAGAGTAATCAACCTTAAGATAGTCCAGGACCAATAATATAATATTTCATAATTAATTTGGTTAGTGTTGAAGATAGGTAAAAATTTGCTCTTTCTCTCAATTGGTAGTTCCTTAGGTTGATTCTTCGTGTGTGTATTGCAATTTGCTAATTTGTTAATATTTCGTGATTCACACAAGTGCCAAAGAGGGCAATACCTGGAGTGATGGCGGTAGAGGCCGGGCTCTACATTTCCTCCAGCCTCTCTTTATCTCTCTGTTCACACTCTCACAACCCTTACCTTGATAGCCCTTTCTTACTTCCTTTACACTTATAGTTTTCAACTTCTACTTGTTGCTTCCCCTTTCCCTCAGCATTTATGTTTGCTTTTGTTTGTCATTTCTTGTACACTAAACTTCATCTTCATTTCCCTTTTGGTTTGGAGACACCCAACTCTGAGTTATCGCTTACGCTTGCCTCTTAAAGGGTGATTCGGGAACAAACACAACATCTGATCTAGTCTTAGAGCTGAGTATGAGAAGCAAGGTTTTAGGTGGGATCAAAAAGCCTAAAGAGATTGGATGGACTTCAATTAATATTTTAGAGACTACGTGTCCTGATGGGAGACCAGTTGTAAACTGTTAGGATTAGTTTATGATTTGCTGTTTCACTTTACATAGGATAAGCTTAGAATAGGTTTTATTTTCCTTCTTGCTTTAGGATTCTGTTGAAGGGTTGATTGTATGCCTATATAAGGCTATTGCCATCATAATTTAAAGGGGTCCTTTACTTTTGATTATCAATACGAGATATTTGCCCAATTTACAAACAACAAACCCTTATCATCTTATTAAATTCTCCTTGTTGCCTAAAGGGAACAAAGGTGAATCTCCATCCACCACGGCTGATCGTCTCCTGACTAAATCAGATTAGGAACGGGAAGCCAATATTCGTCATATACGGATCAAACGGTGTTTTTAGAAATCCTAACCAAAACTATATTTCGACTAAAACTTCTCTGCGCTTTTCATTAACTACGCCTCCTGCCTCACCCTCAGTTGTCTTCGTACTTTAGTTTTCTTTTAGAATGTAAAAGTCTATCAAATATATCAATATAAGGATTCATCATTATGTTATTTGTTGAGTAGTGTACACTTACACTTACATTCTCTCTCAACATACTTAATAAAATATAGTTATAACTTTCCTCCAATCTCTTTCTATCTCTTTATTCACACTCCCACAACCTCTACCATGATAACCCCTTTTTTGCTTCCTTTACACTTCTTTTTTTCAACTTTGTTTGTTGCTTCCCCTTTTTCTTCTTTCTTCTTGACCCCTTGTGTTTGATTTTATCTACCATTTCTTATCTGGTAAACTTCATCTTTTTTCCATTTTGGTTTAGAAACATCCATCTTCCTAACCAAAACTCTGTCTCAGCTAAAACTTCTCAGCTCTTTTCAGTAACTGTGCCTCTTGCCTCTCAATAGCCGTCTTTGTACTTAAATTTTCTTTTAGCATGCTAAAGTCTATAAAATCCAATAGTATAAAGATTCATCATTATGTTATTTGTTAAAATGTGTACATTTACACTTACATTCTCTCCCTAAGTACTTAATAAAAAATAGTTATGACTTTACTCCAACCTCTCTTTATCTCTTTGTTCACACTCCCATAACCCCCACCATGATAATCCCTTTCTTGCTTCCTTTACACTTCTAGTTTTCAACTTGTATGTGTTGCTTCCCCTTTTCCTTATTTCTTCATCATCATTTGTGTTTGCTTTTTTCTGTCATTTCTTATCCAGTAAACTTCATCTTCATTTCCCTTTTGGTTTGGAAACACTCATCTATAAGATCTGGCTTACACCTGACTCTTGAAGGGTGTTTTGGGAAATCCTAGCCAAAACTCTATTTCGTGTAAAATTTCTCTGCTCTTTTCACAAAAATACACCTCTTGCCTCTCCCTCAACTGTCATTATACTTCTGTTTTCTTTTAACATGCTAAAGTCTATCAAATATATCAGTATAAGGATTCATCATCATGTTATTTGTTGAGTATTGTACACTAACACTTACATTCTCTCCTTGCATACTTAATAAAATATAGCTATAACTTTCCTCCAATCTCTCTCTATCTCTCAATTCACACTCCCGTGACCACCACTATGATAACCCCTTTCTTGCTTCCATTACACTTCTTAATTTCAGCTTCTGCTTATTGCTTCCCCTTTTTCTTCTTTCCTCGTTACCATTTGTGTTTGCTTTTGTCTATCATTTCTTATCCACTAAATTTCATCTTCATTTCCCTTTTGGTTTGGAAACACCCATCTCTATGTTCTGGCTTACACCTTCCTCTCGAAGGGTGTTTTAGGAAATCCTAAACAAAACTCTATTTCGCCTAAAACTTCTTTGCTTTATTTCAATAATTGTGCTTGCTACGTCACCCTCAATTGTTTTTGTACTTCAGTTTTCTTTCAGCATGCTAAAGTCTATCAAATATTTCAATATCAGGATTCATCATTATATTATTGGTTGAATAGTGTAAACATACACTTACAACCCTGCATACTTAATAAAATGTAGCTATAACTTTCCTCCAATCTCTATCTCTCTGTTGACACTCCCGCAACCCCCACCGTGATCGCCCCTTTCTTGCTTCATTTACACTTCTTATTTTCAACTTTTGCTTATAGCTTCCTCTTTTTATTCTTTCTTCATCACCATTTGTGTTTGTTTTTATATGCCATTTCTTATCTGCTAAACTTCATCTTTTTTCCATTTTGGTTTGGAAACACCCATCTTTAAGATTTGGCTTACACCAGCTTCTTGAAGGGTTTTTTTTTTTTCTGAAATCCTAACCAAAACTCTATCTCACCTAAAACTTCTCTGCTCTTTTTAGTAACTGCACCTCCTGCCTCTCCATAGTTGTCTTTGTTCTTCAATTTTCTTTTAGCATGCTAGAGTCTATCAAATATATCAGTATAAGGATTCATCATTATGTTATTTGTTATAATGTGTACATTTACACATTTACACTTACATTCTCTCCCTAAGTACTTAATAAAGAATAGCTATGACTTTCCTCTAACCTCTCTTTATCTCTCTATTCACAGTTCCCTAACCCCCACCATGATAGCCCCTTTCTTGCTTCCTTTACAATTCAGGTTTTCAACTTCTACTTGTTGCTTCCCCTTTTCCTTATTTCTTCGTTACCATTTGTGCTTTTTTTCCTATCATTTCTTGTCCTTTAAACTTCATCTTCATTTCCCCTTTGGTTTTAAAACACTTATCTCTAAATTCTAGCTTACGCCTACTTCTTAAAGGGTGTTTTGGTAAATCGCAACCAAAACTCTATCTCACCTAAAACTTCTATACTCCTTTTCATTAATCGCTCCTCCTGGCTGTCCCTCAGTTGTCTTTGTGCTTCAATTTTCTTTTAGCATGCTAAAGTCTATCAAATATACCAATATAAGGATTCATCATTGTGTTATTTGTTGATTAGTGTACACTTACACTTATATTCTCTCCCTATGTACTTAATGACTAATAGTTATAACTTTCCTCCAACCTCTCCATCTCTCTATTGACACTCCCATAACCCCCACCATGATAGCCCCTTTGTTGCTTCCTTGAGACTTCTGGTGGCTTTTTAAGTTAAATGGATAAAACAAGGAAGACCTTTATCATATTTAAGCTAATATACTTCACCCTGATTCAAGCCAATTCAATGCAAGTTCAAGAGGAATCCAAATGATAAGGAATCGAACACCAAAGGAAAATCGATAAATATAAGATGTTTATTTTTTTATGGCTCAAATGATCATAAGTTTCAATCAAATTCACCTAATCCTCATGCAATATTTAATCAATCATTTATCTCACTTTGTCTAAATGCATATCTTAGATATTTCAACTTATCAATGTTTTTAGTCTTCAGCTTAATAGTTTTTGCCCCAATTTGTACATGTAATCCAATTTATTCAAAACAATTTAGTAAAGATTTCTTTAACACATCTTATTTCAACAACTTCTAAAAGTATTAGGCATAAATAAGATATTAAATGGGAATGTTTGAATAGCCTAAAAATGCTCAAAATGACATAAAATCAAACAAAATGCCACAAAATTATAATAAGGAAAAAGTATCCCTACCACCAGATCTATTTCAAACATTATCCTTAATGTTTAATGGTAAAGCATAAAAAGTAGGAAGTAAAAGAGAGAAGAAGAAGAGACTAACCCTTTTTTTTTCTTTATTTAGGGGAAGGAAGAATGAGCAAGTCATGGAGAAGGGGGTAAAGGAGGCATGAATCCCTGGTCTACGAAGGAAGCCATCAAAGTATGCTCCGTGTAAAATAATATGCTTTCAATCTTATCCAATCAAATTGTAATTCCAAGAGTCCAATGAGTAGAAGAAGAGGAAGGGATATCTTTATATTGGTTATTGGTCAGTCATACCACAGTTGCTATCCTATTTCATTGGAATGTCCCAGAAAACAGGATAACTAGACTAAGTAGAACAAAGTAGAAATTGCCATCAGTGATGATCCCCATCTTGTAGGTATAGGTTTTCCCTTTGCATAATTCTTTATACCTTAATTTATCTTGCTTTTCATTAAAAATATTAAAGCCTTCAATTTTAAGTTTTAGTCTGTTGGCTAGCTGCACTTCTTTCCTTTTGTGTTTAGGAGCGTAATGATGACCTTTTTTTGGGTTATTCCATTGAGCTAGAGAATGGATAAGGGAAAGGGTTGTAAAAGGCACCAAAACATTAGAATTGTTTGTTTTGATGGCACAAACATTTTTAGTTAGGCTAGTTCTCGAGGTGGTTCTTCGTGGGTCATTGGAACCAATCTCCTAGCCTACAATCTTGGTCATCTTATGAGTATCATAGGCAAAAGGTAGATCGGGTAGCTTATTATAGCTAAATGGAACACGAGTGTGATTGTGACTAATATATGGTGTTTGGTTGTAGGAAATTGGAAGTGGTAATTGGTTCCTATTTGCTAGGTGTTAGTTGCAATGAATGTTAGGCAATGCTGGTGTGAGTATTACAAGCTAGGTCTAATGTGAGTGACTAGTACTTATGCACATATGCTTAAGTGGCATTTAGTACTAGTGAAAACTAGGGGGTGGTAAAAACCTAAAACCAAAAGTAATTCTACTATTTTATTAATTTCTTAATTATTATTATTCTTTTTTAAATAAAAGTTTATACTAAATATCAATGAACTTAAAAGAAAAATAAATTAAAAAATGTAAGAGATAAGATTTAAAGTTTAGAATGCCTACAAAGTATTACTTTTGTTTAATTTCGTTAGCTCGACAATGTGGTTATTTATTCGTCAAAATAACTTGGATCAATTAATTCCATTTCCTTTATTGTTGCAATGTACAAACTCTCATAATAAGGTTTAGGTCGACGACCATTAACCTTAGAAATCTTATAGGTAGACATGCTTTGGATTTCAACTCCACCATGTGCAAATATATTAGCTACGATGAAAGGCCTAATCTAATAGGATCATAACTTACCTGGAAATAATCAAAGCTTAGAATGATAAAAGAGAGCCTTTTGTCCAACTAAAAATTTATTTTTAGATAATAATTATTTCATGGAAAAATTTTGTTCTCTTTATAAATTCTTCCATTTTCATAAAATTCTTTATGAAGCTCCTTAAGTTCCTGTAATTTCAAATTTCTATGATTTGTAATTTTATCAAAACTCATATTGCACTACTTAATAGCTCATCACTTATTTTCCAATTCAATAGGGAGGTGACAAACCTTACCGAGTACTAACGTGTAGGGTGACACACCAATTGGTGACTTATAAACTATATGGTATGCCCAAAGCGCATCTTCAAGTAGTAAATTTCAGTATTTTCTTATCGAGTTGACCATTTTTTCTATGTTTGATTTAATTTCTAGGTTTGAAACTTTAGCTTGCCCACTTATTTGTAGATGGTATGATGTACCAATCTTATAAGTCACTTCATATTTCTTCAAGGTTGCCTCTATCATTCAGTTACAAAAATGCTTGTCTTAGATCTTTGATTAAAGCTTATAAAATACTGAACCGATAGAAAATGTTTTGTTTAAGAAAACCTTTTATTGTTTGGAATCATTAGTTTGGGTGGCCTTTGCTTCCACCCAGTTTGATACATAATCAATAGTCAATAACGAATATTAAAAAAGCTAAAAGAAAAGGGAAAGGGTCTCATGAAATTGATGTCCCATGTGAGGCCCCAACATATACCTTAGAAGCATTATAGCATGTTTAGGGTGTATTAGGAAGTGAACATAAATAATTAAGTGCATCTAAGCATAATAAGGGACATAATGGTAATTAACTTAAAAGATAGAGGTAAATTGGTAATTTGTTCATTTCGGCATGGACATGCATAACTATACATGAAATATGTATTAGAATGAAATCAATTCATGATATTATATGACAATGTGGAAACTAAATACAGAAGAATGATCAAATGTGTAATTGCCTAAAGTCAACACATGGTCCAATAGAATTGAAGCATGTGTGTAATTATATAAATTGCATGACATGGTTATATAAGAGAGGAGAGAGGGACCGTTCATTTGGGGTTTTAATTTTAGATTTTCCTTCTCATTTCCACTCTATTTCATCTTTTTAATCATATCATTTTTCACGTATAAGGAATCAAGCTAATTCTAAATGAAAATCAAGGTAGAAGTTAGTGGTTTTTCTTCTCATCTTTATCTTTTTTTGCTTTGACCATGAAGAGTTGTAATTATAAGGTTGGAATTGGGATTAAGATTGTATTTATGGTATTTCTAGTTGGTGAATTAAGCAAAGCTAAAGCTAAAGAGAAGGAAAAGCAATAAAAGAGCTAGTTGGCCAATTTCAAGCTTTGGGACTACACTTAGTTTAATTTTTGTTTATGTATGTTTAAATGTGTAAAAAGATTAATTTGAAAATGGAATGGTTTCTGGAATGATGTCTTGGTGTTATTTTGCATGGAATTGGTTGAATATGACAAGACAATAAAGTTTAGTGGAATTCTATCTTAGGTTCGCTTGGACTAGTCGTGTTGTTTTGGCCATAACTCAGCTTATAGACCTCCAAACTGGGCGATTCCAATTATAGATGAAACTTAATACGCATTAATAAAAATCTATAAAAGAGATCTAGACCTAATTCTGGTTTAATGACCTTGGAAATTGAGAATAACAATGGTGACCTGATGTTATCCCTATTTTGGAGCAGTTTGTGATGTTCGATACATATCTCACTATTTAGAAGTCAAAATGGCCCGATTTTTCCTGATACAGAAACTAGAGTCATAGAGAAACAAATGTATAGAGTATTCAAAGCCCAATTTGAATTTTTTTTATATGTAACGTACATAATAAGTAGAGGTATAAATTCTAAGTAGGGGACACAACGGGTAGGAAACGAAAATCCTCCCGTTGCAGGCCTAACAACTCTCGTTATCTATACCCACATGAATTGCAGGCCTAACACAAAAATTAAATTAAACAATTATAAATAAGAGATACAACATGACAATATGAATAATTTGTATTGATGAGTATTGAATATTAATTATTTGGCTTATAAATGTGAATTTATGACATATGAATAATATATTGAAGCTTATTTGCATCATTCACCTTGATTAATTATGCCATCATAATTTATTTAAGTTTATGATATTCAAACTAAGTTTTTTCCAACTAAGCTTTTAAGCTTAGCACGAGTGTTGATCCGTGTAGGCCTAAGTAATAGGAGTGAGGCACAGGGATCATTTGTAGGGACTAAGCAATTGCTAGAAGTAAATGTATTTTTGGTTAAAGATGATAGTATATGTAATGAAGAAAATTGTAATTACTCATCAATTTGTAACTAGAAATTTAATTTAAATGTAATATTTCTTTTGGATTAACATATAAATGTAAAGATGTAATGCTACTCTTAAACGATAACGTTAAGTGATATGAAATTTTGTCATATGTATATGTACAACATTAAATAGACAAATGTGTGATGACAATCCCTATAAATTAATAGAAATGTATATATAGGAATATGGTTACCATGTATATGGGTGGTTGTAGGTTCCTTATAGGGGCGTTACACCCTAAATTTTAAAAAGTTCACAAACTAAAATTTGAGTTTACTCTTTAGCTTATCCTGTTAAGCTTTTTATAGATCTATAGATAACATATTAGTAGCCAAATAATTTCTATATTAGCATACAATGGAAATTGGACATCAGTAGAAAACAGTTTATGATAGGTGCTTACTTGATTATGAAATTATTCCATACACTTAGCGATTATTAACATGAAATTGCTTAAGGTACTCACTTTAACTCATATATGATTTTAGGTACAATTCAAAAGAAAAGAAGTCAAAGTGAGTCAAAAGCTCTATACTTTGACCATTTTCTAAAGAATATTTTTTTCCAGTCTTCATGGAGTAAGAAGATGAAAAATAAAGATAAGAAAAAAATGAAAACACAAAGAAGATTAATCAAAATGGCTTATGGTGGTGCATGTTTAATGCAAAGGTGCAACACTAAAATGACAGAAGAAAATGGAGAATACGTAAGGTAGCAGGTTAGAAGCATAAAGGAAACACAACGCAAAGAGGTAGCAACTGGGGTTGCAAATGACAATGTTTAGGTGGTTGCTGGAAGGAGGACAAAATGACACGACAACAAAGCAGGAAACGATGCATAACATAGAAGTCCTATGTAAACGCAGACAAGAGCTACATTCAGAAGACACTAGTGAGGTTAAAAGTGAGACCTAAATAGTAGCTTAGACCACCAAGTTTATTTGTGACATTAGTTAGTAGTAGCGAGAACGATAGAAATAGAGGGTAGGGAGGCGCGATAATGAAGAAAAAACGTAGGGGGCTTCGAGTAGGATTATTTAAGTGGGGCTGAGGCATTTTCTTTAGGGAGACCCATGGAAGGCTAAATTCCTAACGCCGATTCAAAGATGACATCGACATTGACAACCCGGGTTAAGTGTATTTCTTTGTTTTTGTTGTTTCTTTCTCTCATTAGAAATTGATTGTGTTATCCTATGGTAATTGATTTGGGTTTTGTGTATGGATAATCGTATATTCGTTATTGTTCGGTTATTTGTGTATGAACTCACTGGGTATTATGAAAAGATGATTTTAAGTTATTCATTGAATTATTTATTTGCAAACCCATTACCAGAATTTTGATATAATTCGTAATTATTACGTTAAAATTCATATGTAGTAAATAATGATTCGTAATCATTAGGGATAACATGACCTAAGTTAAATTACGAATTATATATGATTATTGCCTTGATTAATTAGTTTTCCTAGTTCATAATGCTACTATCTAATTAAATTTAGAGATCGTATCTTAGGTTATTTGGTGGTAGGTTTAAGTAACGATCGTATCTTGATTAAACAAAACCTAAAAGAAAACTTGAATTAATTATTAATCCATGATTAATTATTTCTAGGAGAGATTTAAGAAAAACAAATCAAGGAAATATGTTTAATTAGGGTGTAGGCTGACATGGAACCAAAGAACTGGGTTCCTATCGAATTCTCCACTTTTATTATTTTTTACATGTTTTCTTTAATTTGTTTTTAATAGTTTAGTGTTATTTTATTTTCTTCTTTCTAAAACCAAACCCCCCTCCCAAATAAACCTAAACACCAGTTTAATTTCCTTTCAACAACTTTACACACACTCTTTGTGAGTTTGACCTACACTCACGACAGCTATAGTAGTAGTCTAGTTATTTTATTTTGACCAGCATTATGACGCGCTTTTAATTTTGGCACTATTGTTAGGGAGTGCAGTGTTTTAGTTATTTTTTGTGATTTTAATTTGTGTTTTGTATATATTTGTTCGTAATTGATTTCTTTTTAGTTATTTCATGATCTTTTCATTTTTTTGTTTCGTGTTTGTGATTAATTTTTTTTCAATATGGACAGAAGTAATTTCTTTTATAACTTATATTCTCAATCCTATAATAGTGTTTGGACTAATCAACCTAACTTTTGTTATGAATGGGATAACCATCAGAATTAGTTCTATGATAGTTTGCAAGATGCAATTCTCATATAAACCAAAAGCTTCCTATCACGGCTCCAGTCCATCTCTGAAAGAATTGATTAATATTGTCAATGTGAATACTTTGTAATTACAACAAAATACTCCACAATTCTAGCAGGATGGAGGGAAATTTTCACAAAATATATGGTCTAACGTCTAAGATTTGGAGAGCCAACACGACTCAGGTACATCTCTAGAAGAATTGCTTAGATTATTGCTACTAACAATCTTCAAATTCAACAAGATATGCAGTAGTTCCAACAGAATATGCAACAACTATTTCAGCAAGGTGTGCAGCAAATCCGACAGGATGCTATGCAATTCTAGCAAGATGCATTGTTTCTATGGGGAGATATCAATCATCTGGAAT
>JANSVB020201613.1:0-13048 GCA_025504935.2 Erythroxylum haughtii
CGTGGAAAGGATATACAAGTTTAATAAAGAATAAGGTTTAACTTTGGAAATGACCTTTGTATCTCATGAAAAGAGTTTTGAATGAAATCTTCAAAAATCCTTTTCTTTACCTTTGGAAATGACCTTTGTATCTCATGAAAAGAGTTTTGAATGAAATCTTCAAAAATCCTTTTCTTTACCTGCTAATTCTTAATTTTTAGTAGACATTCCACCAACTAAACGACATGTAAACTTGCCGTACCCAATTTTAGGGATGGTTTATAACCACATTTTGCCTTAAATTAACTTAAGCTACATAAAAATCTAAACCAAACCAATAATATCAAAAGATGTAGTTCAACAGAAACTGAAATAGAATATACAGTTATACCTATACAAAGCTTAATAAACAATCACATTCAAAGTAAGAGGCAATAAAGAATATATATATATATATGTATCAATGTTATAAAATTTTAAAGCCAATTAAATATCTTTCAACCGTTTGGTTCTCAAGTGGATTGGATGAGAAATAGTGTAAGAAAAAGCTTACACTTACGGGTGCATTGCTTATTCTTGCACACAAGAACGTGGAATCCGTAGGTAGACTGGCAAAGGGCCCTTAGACCCACACTCCACCCGATTATAAGGGACCAATCAAACACCACTTAAGTCACTTCCACCATTTAATTTCGCTCTTCCTCGGTTTGACTCGAACGAACAAATATCCAAATAAAAGTTCAGTCACATAAAAGACAGCAATTTTTCTTAGCTTATGGAATGGAGTGCTTGAAAGTTGAAAATTCTTCGTTCAAAGGTTTCTTCTTTCTTATTTTATATCATAGCAAATAAGCGTTCTTCAATTTCTCTAGTTCCTAACACTTTGTTTTTGAACCAAAAAGGATGGCAGAAAAGGAAAGAATTCCACTTCGGTTTTCAGAATTTCGTCAGGGACCTGCAGGCCAAGAAATAGCCGCCTAATTATGTGGCCTAACTAGTCACATCTGAAGATTGTCTGGTGCGTTCATAATATCACAAAAACCGGTGATTCTTAGTCCTGGGTGGTCCAACTGAGCCTGCCGTGGTATGATTAAGACAATACAATTTAAGAATACCAACTATTATATACTATGATTGCATCTTGTTTGACCAACATTATGCGAGTCAGATTAACATAAAATATAATTGGAAGAAAAAGTAAACAGGTCAGAACAGGAATCCCAAGAAAATCAAACAATATATGTGTAAAACTTGAACTATAGAACAATAAACAAATGCAGACAAGATCTCACACGATTACACTGGTCATACATCTGCTTCTTCACATGTTTCACACGTAGCTTAATCTCAAAGGATGTCCAATCTCCACACACCCATATGCACGTGCAAAAGAAAAGTTAAGGATGTCGTTCCTCATTTTACTCAGGAAGCAATTAACTTTCATGTATGCACCAACAATACTTCTAACTTGAGCAGGTGATAAAATCAGTTCAGATGTTCAGTACCAATTTCTTCAACAATGTTGATATGGTGGGGATCTTGTTGGTTCTTGATGCGACGATCATTAAGAAGTGATAAAGAAAAACAAAAGGTTAAAAAGCAGAAAAGCATTACACATTCAATCATAACTCTTTCTGGCTCAAAATTATGTACAATATAAAGGATACACAAACATTTCACCAGACATTGATCTATTCTACAAAATTTACAACGAAAAATGAGAGAGAGAGATAGAGAGAAATATTCAGTTTCTTGAAAAAGTAACAACAGATATTACTCCATCTTTTCCTTATTTAGATTTGACCCTATGTTGGGTGCCCTAGCCCTTAGAAGGTCAACTAGTTGTTACCGCCACCCCCGTCAGTTGCCTCCATTTTTCATCCCCTCCTGTAACAAAACATTTGCTTCATTTCCAGCCCACTAGGCTGCATTTGCATAGATAACATAAGAAAATCTAGTTCATACGATCTGTCATTAACATACTTTGTTTCTTCAAACAAAATATCTAAAGCATGTATGTCAGACCTCAACTCAATCCAAATCAAAGATCTACTACATTCAAATGAACCTCAACATGTCACCAGAGAATTCGTCACATCCTCATAGAGCATCAACAACACACAGCAGATGTATCAAGGGACTAAAAGCTTGGACTCGTAAAACAGCCAACACCTTTTTATACCTAAGAACTCGCATTCATTCTTGGTCTACTTTGTGTGCCGGATATGATATTATTGTAAGTGATAACATAGTAGAAGGAAGTCGAGCAGCCTTGGCAGGTTGCTCATTCTGAGTTTATCCACTTCAAGAAACAGTTCTGTATTCTGATTCTCAGCTTGTCATTTCACCTCTTTAATATTATACACAGATTCACACATATCAAACTTAATCTTCCTACATCTACTGAATTTTGTGCAAAGTACGTCTACTGTTGGTGCAAATACTTTCCTGGAGCTGAATCATGAACAAATTGAATAAAGTTCACTTTTTCACATCAGATGAATTAGAGCACAAATGTCATTCAAGGTAATAAAATGAAGCATTTCCTGTGGATGATGAAGTTTTACATGTCAGCAGTTTCAAGAGTTGCAATTTTCAAGAGATAATGGCTGTCCAAAAATCTATAGAAGTCACAGGATTATAGCTAAGGGCGCTCCTCCAATTGGGAGGAAAGGTACTTGGAGAAACAAGAACACAGAAGGCCAAACCAATTAACATACAATAAATTCAGTTTCAAAGATACTAAGAATGCCACTTTCAGTAAGATATATAAAACTTGAAGGAGAGGAATTTGTTACTCACAAACTTCTCACCGTATAAATTTGATTAGCTCATTTTTATTTTTGAACTCTGCTTAGCTCTGAGCACACTCAAAAGGGTGTAAAGATCCTTCTGAAAAGTCGTGCATCCGAAAACGCTCCAATAATTCAAAGGGGCTGAAACTAGCATTGTATAAGCATCATAAGCACAACTAAACTTGATATAAATAATGTATCTCAAACAAAAAGGATTATTCAACACTTGATGTTAAGAACAGAAATGCATATCATGAAATTGGGGAGAAAGGGAGCAGGGGACTTCAAGGTATGCAATCCCGTTGTCACAGATGAGCTGAGCTAGTTTTGAATTGGCCTTCACTATTTTTCTCAAAGATAAGCTGATCTATGGAACGTAAATATTATGTGACAATTTTTGCATTTCTTGAGGTCAAAGCCAATTAGCTTTGTGACTCAAGATATGCAATCCCATTGTCAGAGATGAGCTGAGCTAGTTTTGAATTAGCCTTCACTAATTTTCTCACAGATAAGCTGATCTATGGAACATAACTATTATGTGATAGTTTTTGCATTTCTTGAGGTCAAAGCCTATTAGGTTTGTGACTTCAAGATATGCAATCCGGTTGTCACAGATGAGTTGAGCTAGTTTTGAATTGGCCTTCACTAATTTTCTCACAGATAAGATGATGAATGTAACTATTATGTGATAATTTTTGCATTTCTTGAGGTCAAAGCCCATTAGGTTTGTGTTTAGAAGTGCTCATAAATGTCAATTAACTTGTAAAATGAAAAACCCGCCTACTGAAGGTGGTTGACGTTGAATGAGTCTTATGTTATAATTCAAATGCTAAAGTCTTTGACTATGCCAATCTTACAGGATAGCTTCACGATTATGACACAGTCTACGCTGATTGCTTTCCATAGCTTCCAACACATTAGAAGTCTCAGGTCCAGCTGCTCCCCCAGCCACTATTGATGGAACAGGAGCCTTTGGAGTCCAAATCTACAGTAACATGTCAGGAAAATCAGAAAACTATACCTTAGTAGGTGAACCCAAATACATCTGTCCTCACCTTTATTGTGTAATCAATCCCACTGGTTGCCACAACACAGTCAAATGGATGGCTCTGCACACAGTTCACAACTGTCGAGGGAAGTGGAGGTGAATCAGGTTAATCAACAACAGACAATAAACTTTTGGGAAAGGAATAGTATTGCCAGAGGGAGGGCATATTACCAGCTTCATCTCCAAGTAACATTTTTATTAGTCTACCAGTTTGCTTCTCCCATATAAACCATCTACCATCATCACTTCCACTTGCCACATAGTCACCTATACATTGTTTGATTAAAACCATAAACCAAATTAACTACTATAAAGTATGTTATCAACGAGATCACAGTAATTTCCCAATAACAAAATCCAAGTCAAATCTAACGAGGCACCTTGTTAATTGTTATACAGGACCCCTGGTAATAACTGACAAACAAGACACAACGGATAAACCTGAAGGCAGAAACAAAAGACATGCAATAAAGAAAATTCATCACAAAAGTAACCTCTTTGGCCCAAAAAGCTGGCTTGTTTTATATCAGTTCCAACATTACAATGGCCCACATATCTCTGCTTCATATCAAAGGCTACCTCTGGCTGCAACATAAAATAAGTACGAGGAAATAATCTTAGATTGAAAGATATTTAACGTTTATGAACGAGTCAGCTGCAACAATAGAGAACTCCAAAATTTATAGGAAGTAATATTGAGACAGCAAGTCCAAAGTTCATCAAACGATTATTGGATAGGTATACATCTAATACTATATCGACTTTCATGTATTTTAATATAACAAGCCTGTGTGTGCATGCATAAGTGAGGCACAGACAGGGAGAATTTGTCCAATCAAGTATGGAGTAAAGCATTAAGCTACTTCCTAAAAACCAAAAGATATTAGTATTTTTCCCGCCATCATGTTTCACCCATTTAACAATCCATTCAAATTGTTGTAGACAAAAAGCAATAACGACAATGTTTTCTTGGCATAACCATAGGGGGATTGGCTATTATCCAGTATGTCCCTCTTAGAAACACAAGCAATTATTGCCATTTCTTGACACTAAACACCTTCATAACAAACCTAAAGAACAGTATTCCCATGAGTTCCATGTTCGGTACTAAAAAAACAAGAAATTGGTTTCTCTTAATGTATAATGGATAACTGGAAACAAAACATTTAATGAAGATCAGAGTGTGAACCTGATAAGGTGTTCGATCACTTTGTGAGGATGAAGGAGACCCACATGAGCCATTTGTGCAGCTTGTTTCTCTAGTTGAATCACCTCTTCTATGAATTCTGAGATTTAGACTTCCGTGAAGAATGTTGGAATGAATATCACGAGCTTCATCACCTGGAACGGATGTTTCAAAGTCCAATTCCAGTTCCTCGTCATAGTCAGAATCTTCCCTTTCAGACCTAGGAGCATCTTGAGAAGCATCACTATTAGCCTCTGATCGATAAAGTATGTCACTCAATGACAGTGCTCTACCACTTCTTGGTTCAGGCCTTGGAACTCCATCGTTTGTCTTATTAATCTTTTCAGCTTCAGCTAGTCAAACAAATATGCAATTAGATGAAGTTCTAATCTCGAAAGGAAAGAATAATATTTGTAGATAAAGTACTTTCATAGCTACTGGTACTAAAATGATGGTTGAATAACTGAAGACTTGCATCCTTTCTCATGTTTCATTTTTCAAAGAAAATTTCCAGCGAGAGTAGGACAACCAGAACAAAAACCTGATGCAAGATTCTTTTTGATATTCTCCACCCATTCAGACATCTCAGTGTTGGAGGGTGCAGAGCATTGAGCAGCAAGGGCAAACTCTAAAGCCTCCTTATATTTTCCCAACTGCAATAAGTTAATTAATCAGCAACTAAGCTATAACAGCCAAGGGAAACCTATGTACCATTACCAGTTCAATATCACGATATATGCAGCAAGCACAACCAGCCACTTATATGTCCCTCTTTTAGAACAAAAAACCCCTTCACAAGGTTCAGTCAGCCATCTTAGGCTCGGTTTATAATAATTAACCTCTCTAAACTGTCTACCACATAATGTTTACAAAACAATTGTTCCTACAACATGTGTAACAAGAAGTGATTGTATAACACTAAAAGTAGTCAAAGATGCACGTAAACCACCAAAAGTTGTTATCTTTTTGCAAGTTTGATACAAATAAATTGCACATACACATACAAAATTAAAAGCATATGCACACATGGTTAAGAGCCAACAAGTAAATTTAAAAAAAAAAGCGCAAATTTAATAATTTTGAACTTACTTATCTTATTAACCCAATTTCCATCCCTATGAGGAAAATGATCTACATAAGTGGAACTGGAAAGACCATATTCAAAGAAAATTGCAACACTTAAATAAATGCTAGGTCTGCAGCAACATGAATGATTAATGAAGCAGAAACTACACAGTTTGTAGTGGGTGTTGCAAAAGATGAATCGACAGATTACTATTATAAGCATACCTGTGACAAAGCTTCGGACATATAGTAGAGAGCTCTAAAGGAAGAACTGTTGATTCTACGAGCACTATAGCAATCCCTTATGGCCATGTGCACATCATTCTTCCACTTCCGCTGAAAATTACAGCACAAACAAAACACAATTAGTAAAATATAAAGGAAATGAAAAACTGTTATCCAATAAAGCTTGTCAGAAACCTTCAGTAACAATGCTGCACGAATGCAGAGGCCTTCATGTCTAAGCATGGGATCAATATCATGACCATGACCACGACCATCACCATCCAGAACTTCGTCGCAAGCCTCAATTCCAGGAAAATAATTTGCCCCTTCCTCTAAGCATTTTTCAGCATATTGAATCAGCTTCCTGCATTTCTCAAGCTGCAACAACCATGTGAGCATGGATAATATTGATAAACAGAAACAGAAACAAGAATAAAGCAAACCAAAATATGAAACACACCACAGAATTGCTTTTAGAATTCCTAATAGTTCTGGGTAGATCAGGTGGTAGCCACTGCAATTCTAGCCCATTAAACAACGGAGTGAAGGTGGTCAGCTTTGTAAGGTCTCCTATATTGTACTGCATGGCATTTCCACTACCTGCAAAGAAGTACTTCATACATCATTCAGCTAAATTCGATAACAATTGACCCAATAACAACCAGTCTTAACAAAGAATTAATAAATTAAGTGAGGATGAAAGAATAAAGGGAATTTGACAGAACTTTGAAAAGTTACAAGAAAACAAAATTAACGTTGAAAAGTTACAAAAAAAGAAAATTTCCAAACAGCGATCCATTACACTTGTGAATGCTAAAGGTCACAGGTTAAGCTTCCGATTCCAGGAAGACCATAGGCAACTAAAAAATTAAACTAAGGATTAGGTTATCAAGTATCATTACCATCTGGGCAGAAAATCCAATCTCACAAGACGAAGAAACATACCATGATCAACATTCATTAGGTATACATGCTCCCCACTATAACTAAGGAGAACCTCCTCTCCATTTGGACTGAAAGTAACATGAGTTAGGTGCAAGCTTGAACGTCCCTGATAAGAGAAAGGAGAAAGTTTGATCTTCTATGACAAGTTCTGTTTAAATCATCCAGGCATGTATACGTAGAGACACACAAACACACATTGATGCAAAAGATTTTAGCGTTGATAAACAAAGTAAAAGAGGGAGTATTAGTCAACCACAGACTTTATTTTGGTGGAATGAAAAAGGGGAATTAAAGGAATAGAAAGGGCAACAAGGGCTGAAATAAAATTACTTTATGCTAAGTTTTCTTTATTAGATAGGGTGTAATAATGTCAAATATATTGTACTAATTGGTTTAGGACTTAAGCTTATTTAAGAATAAAGAATCCTTATCGGAATAGGATTCAAATTTATTTTTTAAATTTTAGTTAGGAACCTTTTCCTACTAGAATAAGGATTCTAAAAACTTCTGTAAATATGTGTACTTAACCCTTCAAGAATAAGATATTCTAAATTTTGCATATAACCTTAAGTTTTCAATTAGAAAGTGTGATGTTTTCTTACAAGAGTGATTTCCTAAACTCCATTCCTTGTTTACCACACTAAAATTCCAGCTATATGAAGGCCTAAAACTCTAGCGTAAATTTCCATCAATCAAATCCTAAAATTCAAACTAATCCAAACTCAAAATTCCAACAACCTAAGTTGAAATCAAGACCTAAAATGTGATATTCCAGCAGCCTAACAACACTCAACAGCCCATATTTCCTAGTTTATGTGAGTTTTATCTACTAATTGATATCTCTTCTATTTGTGTGTGTGTGTGTGTATTATGTATTATATATAGAGAGAGAGCGAGAGGGAAAATCATAAGAAAATTAAGAACAATGGAAAACTAGAAGTTACCATAATCTTGTGACATGTTTACAAGAGCCATAAGAAATCTTTTAGTAAACATAGTAACATATTCGAAGGACATTTATTTCATTTTGATCAGTTATATTAGTTAACTTCAACATGCGTATTTAGAAGTAATTCACATAACAGTCTACAATTTCGAACTCACACGTTCAGAAAGATGCATCGGGCAAAAATAGCCAACACAAGGAGGTGGAGACATTCTCCTCCGACAAGAGGTTAGAGGAGGCAACATCCTTCTATCATATAGCCGAGCAAAGGAATCACTACATGTCAAAGGTTAAGATTTCAATATTTCCACATTAATAATGGAAAAAAAGTAACTCAAATCTTCCCTGTTGGAAATAGCACCTGCCACCGACTAGGAGCAAGTGAGGCCGACTATTACTGATATCGCAAGATTTTAGGGCCAGGGTCTGTTTAGGAGGATCAGCTAATGACCTTTTCATTCCACAACGTAAGTCAAGCTGTATGCGACACACAACCATTAGAACTAGATAATGGACGGTACTCAAAATACAGGGTAACAACTGAAAAGAAATACAAAAAGAGTATAGGCTCTATCAAACTTGATGATACATATCAGCTTTTGTTTGGTGCAGTTAATATGGGAACCAGATGTCAGTTATTCTTTAGTATCCTAGTCCATGAACAACCAACCACTGCCTTAACAGGCCTTTTGAATGTTCTATTTACATTTGCAGCTTAACTTCTGCAAATAAATTACTTTCACATGTTACAAAGGAAAAGATAAACAGCCTCATAGTTTATTCAATTGATAGGTCAAGTTCTTGATAATTAACTGGATCATTCTTTATAGGAACAAACATCTTAAGCCATTCTGCTAGTCAATTCTGTAAACAAATTATCAGAGAATCTGGAATTATAATGTTAACTCCTCCACATGCAATCCTAGTCAGCCACTATCTTCAACCTTGCCATCAAGCATATCGATTGCCTTCATTATATACCGAAATGTTTATAGTAGACTCCAAAGGAAATCAACTAGCAAATCATCAATGCTTTTCATTGCTGTACTGACGTCTTCAACAACAGGTAACAAGTTCGCAATAGTCCCATGGTCATTACCAAATGCACATAATGATATTGTAAGAGAATAACAATGATCACACTGATCTGAAAAGCATCACCTGACAAAAGCCTGTATATATTACACGATACAGAGCAATTGACCACTAGGAGACACACCTTTCTAAAAACGTAATCAAAGTTTTTACACCATAAGACCAAATTCAAATTAAAGATAACTGAAATTTTCTTCAACTTTTTTAAACTCACTAGAACATTGCGACATTCGTGGGGAGAAGATCCAGCTGGTGGACAAGTAGAACACTCGCGAAAGTCATGCTGTCTCAGTGTCCCATCTTCACTAGCACTCCAAACAACATGAGGGTTTCCAACTTCAACCTTCATAACAGATGAAATCAACGAATGCGGAAGGTAAAACTATATTGATATTCAATGTATTCACAAACTGAAATCTTACAGCTAGCTTTTTCACTCTTCTAGAGTGACACTGGTACATTGCAGATGGAGCAACTGCGTTATCATCAACACTCCCCGCACTTGTCTGCGATAAATTGAATAAGCGAACCTGCAGGAAAAAGGAGTTAGACAAGCTCCAGGAAGTTAAGGAAATATCATCCACTTATATTGAAATTTGAACTGGACCTCTGCATCCCCAGCTCCAGACACCACAAGCTCATCAGATGTTTCAGGTATAAATTTTGTACAGAATATGTTTGCAGAATGCCCAGTATCAATAGAATGCAATAGTTTTTGACACGTGTAGCTCCAGATATTCATCTGTAGAAATCTCAAGTGTCAGCAACTATTTTCTACTGAAAAAATGGAAGCACATGTCTACAGGAAAGCAAGCAAAGAAAAGCTTCCATTTCTTGTCCATAGAAGGCTGTCTCTCCACTACTTCATGTTGGTTTGCACTCATACACAATCTCCAACGCGCAAATACCAAAAGTAGGATAAAATAGAAAGTATACTCCTGCATCCCAACCAACATTTTATTCCCACATCTATTTTCAAGCTACCTTAACCTGTCCTGTTCTAAGCTCATCAGATTTACGAGGTCATCCTTCGCTCTGCCCCATCAGCTATTTCATTCACATTCTCTTTTCCTAACATTTGAAACAGTTCAAAACACCTTTGCACAGCAGTGTAGGAAAAATGAAGGAATAACGAAAAGGAAAAAAAGGGTTTGAAAATACATACAAGAAACTTCCTCTCCCACAAGGCAACAAGTTAGACCCAGAACACAGAATTTGATTGCGAATTAATGTATTATGGTAAACTTTAATCGCACCCCATGTTTGTCAAGGCATTTTTAAAATGCCTAGATCACCTTTAACCGGTTATATATTCAACCAGGTTTCTACTCAGTTATTGCATACCTAGATAGTCCTTAACCACATATAACCAAGACCACGAAAGCCTGGCCACAGAGTAGGTCTCATATGCTGCAGTGACACAAATAAGAACATTAAGATCTCACACACATGCATGGCTTTACTCAATGAATTTGTTGTCCTCTCCTACTTTCTTTCTGTTTGGTATGCAAGGTGGACTTCTGTAAACTCTACAAATATACATATATGCATACAGAAGTTTGTACCCGTGTATCATCTGACCCAGATATCAAAAGTGACCCTTTGGAATTCCAAGCTATCGAGTTGACACAACCCTGATGCCCCTGTAGATGTGAGAGACAGCACCATCAAAACAGACAGATTCT
Source organism: Erythroxylum haughtii (assembly GCA_025504935.2). Lineage (NCBI taxonomy): Eukaryota > Viridiplantae > Streptophyta > Magnoliopsida > Malpighiales > Erythroxylaceae > Erythroxylum > Erythroxylum haughtii. The sequence continues at coordinate 10,970 of JANSVB020201613.1, forward strand.
AAGAATAAATTTCTAGTAAAACACATAATTATGGAAAACTGCAAGAAAACCACTAATTATTTCAAAGGGATAGAGCTTTTAAATTACTGATCCTGTGGGCTCAAGTGTCTAAAATATAAGCAGAACAAAACAAATATAAAGGACGGAGTAAATGAACATATTAAGCAGTTCAAGTGGCACTTAATAGCGACAGATTGGAGGAGAATTCGGTTTAGTACACCAGCATCGTTCTAATGCTTGGCAGATACTTTAATCATACAAAGTTAGAACTTCTCCCAGCAAAGAGAATCACTGCGATACTAAGAAGAATATGTTTATCAACAATAATGTAATACTTAACGTAGATCATATGCACCTCCAATTCCTTGTCTTGCGATAGTCTGCGTATCAATGACGAATGCATCCGCAAGCCCTGGGTAACATCCTACATTAAGCATAGAAACAGAAAAACCATAGCATTTCTGTCACATACGTCGAACTTCGTATTCAAAGGGATGACCAAAATTTAACTACAACAGCCAACGTGAGATACCATTCATTACACAGATATACATAAAGATTACAAAATGAAAGAAATGGAAAAGGAAAGAATCACAGCCTCGGTGTCCCAACCCAAAAGGTCTGGTTGCTGCAATTTCTAAACACAAGTATGACAAAATGTTTAGAAGAAAAAAATCTCATTTAAAAAGCAGGCTTCAATAGCTAACTAGGATACTTGAGTAGCAACAACACAAGCGTATGGATTGAAAATCAGTGTAACAACCTACAAAGCGCGTTTAAAATCACCAGTTTCTTGAATTGCACTTGATCAAAATCTAAAGCAAACAAAACAAGACCCAAGAAATCGAACAAAGAAAAGAAGTAAAAGATCAAGGTGTAAGCAAATGAACAGAAATTTACATGGCGAACATCGAGGTATCTTCCGTGGAGCAAGTTAAAAATATTGCCGTCGTGGAAACCGTAGGAATCCATTGGAAGGAAACTCGGGAGAGACGAGAAATTACAAAAGCCCTAAATCGGTTAAACCAAGCAAGAAAGCAGTATATAGATTAGAACATATCTCCTTATCTGATCCAACCACGCTACAATCTAACATCATGGGTAAAATGAAGCTAGTTAGTGCGTGTGTGTGTGTACGCCCTTTTTTTCACCGCAAACCACGTCCAGTCCAGGACTATTTATGTACCCACGAAGAGACGAGGCGAGGCGTAATAAATTAATAAATATGGACGTTTAAGGTGGCTGGCTGGCTGGCTGGCTCGTCATGATTCTACACTTCTCTACCGGGATTGGGAACTGGGATCGCAACTACAATACAACAATACGATACAGGTCACGATCACACTAGGTTTGGTTTGGGCCCAAACGGCATTTAGGCCTCAAAAGAAATCATCATACTTTATGAAGCCCTGCAACACGAGAAAAAGCAAAAGGAACTTGAACTAACTATTCTTACTTCTATTCGCAATTCCTTTTCTTTTATTTGTATTTGCTTACTCAAGCCATGGGCATGGCTCTAAAATAATAATTAGCTAAGCGCATTAAGACCAACATCCTCCACACAAATCATACCATAATTATCCCATTACATTAGCAATAGCATATTCAGCACTTCTACTAGGTAGACATCTACTTTTTCCTGAAAACGAGTTGATAATTAGAGACATGGGGTGGGATGCACCAAACCAGTCGGCCCCTACATACACCAAACTCAAGACTCTGTCTCATTTTACAAGTATTTGCATGCGAAGTGAGTACACAAGCATGAAGACAACCACAAACCTCAAATTACATCCAACCAATTCAATCAATTACATAAGCAATCAACATGCAAATCCCAATCTTACATAAAAACCAGGAAAAAACAAAAGCCATTCCACAAACATGACTTGAACGGTCAAATTACAAGATCAAGCGCAGCAACTTGTAAGATAAAAGAGGCCCACAATCGTGCAGCAGACGCACAGGTAAAACCTCGCGAAGGGAAAATAAGCATCACAACAGAACAAAAAGGGCGAAAAGAAAGTTAAGACTAATATATTGTAATTTGCTGCATTATTTGTATCAATAGATAATTTA
>JANSVB020201629.1:0-13042 GCA_025504935.2 Erythroxylum haughtii
AAGAATATTATCAGACACCTAATTTTTTATAAATAACAAATAATTTATTAAACATAAAAAATAAATATATTTAAAGAAGAATCATAAGTCCTCTTTCTCCTCCAGTAAGGTTATTGCCTGATCAAGGCCTCCTCTTAGCCAACAAGCTCTCTTCTCACGTGACAATTGCACCTATTCCACAGCCAAGCACTTTGTATTTATAATATCAATGAACTATTAAGTCAAATAACAATAGAAAAAAAAACAATTTCTTTATTGGTTAAAAGATATAAAACTCACTTGTGTTTTATTCATTTTTAATATTATTATTTAAACTGCTTAAAAATAAATTATAAAACTAACATTTTGAAAAAGTAAATTTCCAAGTTTTTAATAAAAAATATAATGTAATTAAATATCATAAATACATAAATCAATTAATTTATCAACAATACATGTTTTATTTATTTTAAATGATTTTTTATCATTTTAAATTATGTAAAAAATATTTTATGATATAAACTTTAAAAAAGAAACATTTTTGTTAAGAATTTATTAATTATTTAAATAAAATTATCCTGTTAATGTCTATTTGTTATTTAAAATTAAAATATTAAATTAAATATAATAATTTAAGATGATCAAAGTATTATTTAATATGAATATTAAGAAATTATTATATGTAAAATAATCTTTTAACAAGTTAAAAAATAAGACTGCATATTTTTAAACTTTTACAAATTTTGTATATAGGCGAAAAAGTTTGTAGTAATTATTATTATAATTAATTAAAAATTTTATCAAATGAATTTTAATGAAAATAATTACTAATAATGGTCACCTAATTAATTTAATCTTAGAGTTTAGTACATGAGAAGGTAAACCTTTTGTGATTTACTTTTTTTTTTTTTCGGTCATAATGTGATTTACTTCACTATAAAGCATTTTGGATCTTCCTATGTCACGTGGGATCCCAACACAGCTTGCTGGCAGATGACCCAAAACTCAATCCCCAAGTCACGTGACACAATGATTCATTGTTTGTTGTCACACTCTGTAACCACGTTACCATGTGAACTAAACTTAAGCTACGATCACGCAATGCGAGTGTACCAAGTACCTCAATTAGGAGCCGTTGATGCAGATTTGGACATCACGAGTGGGACATAACCTGATGCTGTCGTCGATGATGGGAAGATGTGTGCAGGTAGACCCGTTGCCTGTGATCGATGGAAGTGATAAAATGGGCACATTGGCATCAATGGACTAGCACCCACAATATGTTGCCCTGGATATACCTGAGGGACATGCCCGTTCATGTACGACCCTCCTGTATGGCTCAGCCTCTGTCCACCGTTACAAGTCAGATTTGTTTGTGTCTTTAACTTTTTTTTTCTTGATTAATAAACATAAATAAAGTAGTCTCGGGAAGAAAATTTAGACCCGTAACAATTTAACCCGACCCGATTTGGACAAATTTGAATATAAATTGGAATTTCGGATTTAAGTTATATTGACTTGAATTGATTTTTGGTTTATTCTAATTAAAAATAATATTTAAGATGATTTTGATAAAAAAATCAAATTTATACCGACTCAATCTGACTCGATTTGATCAAATTAAAATTTAAATTCATGTCCAAAATTCGGAACCAAGAACATCAATCCTAAATTTATATTCTTATATTTTAATTTTCTTAAGTTTTAGTTTCTAATTAATAAAGATGTTGGAAAAAAATTCAGATTCTTACCAATTCAACTCGACTTGATTTATAATTTATAAATAAGATTGGATTTGATTAAAATTAAAATTCTAATTCAAGTCGGAACTTTAAATTATAGAGATTTCAATTTATAACTTATAAATAAAGTTTGATTTAAACAAAATTAAAACTCGAATAAAGTCAAATTTTCAATTTTAGAAGAAATTTGATTTAAATTTAAGTTTTTATTATTTTGTTAACTTTAATAATTTTTAGAGTTAGGGTAGATTGTGAATGGAGTAACTTACTTGATTGTAACTCATGCTAGTGGCAATGTAGGTTGGAGAATACCTAAGCCAAAGAAGACAAACATCAAAGAAAGCAGCTTTAGACCAAAGTGGAAGCAAATCGTTAATCCGAGAGATGAAGATATGGAAAACGAGCAATATACCCATAAACAGGAACAGCTTGGTGGTGCTGGTGGTCAAACGGCGGCCCCGCCGTGTAGTACCACTGCAAATGATTCGCCGGAGCTTTTAGAAAAGACCTTGGTCCGATGGCTGATGTTACATGAACAATGTCACAATTAGTTCAGAACACATCAGACCAACTCACTTGCATGTCATATCAGTATCCACCAAAACCGATTCATCTTTTCAAATGGAAACCGATCGACACGATCAAGCTGATGAGTGCCCAGATTAAGATGAAGTTTCAAAGTTAAGAACTTGAAATGAAGAAATGATACCTTGTCGAGGAGGAGTGGTGTTTGCAGACCTCATCGGGCGCCGAGCACCGAGCGACGCCAGGTTGCAGTTGGCGCGACGGCCATTGATGATCGGAGTCGGATCATCACAAGCTTTCTTTGCAGCTTCAGGATATTTAAACGTTACCTATGAACGAACACAAACATAGATCAAACTCACAAACCTGAAAAGACTTGACATTTTTTAGTTCTCATTCCTGCAAGAGAAGACTTACAAAGCCATAGCCTTTGGATCTACCGGTGACCTTATCGGAGATAATCACGGCTTCCAAGATCTCACCGTACTTTTCAAAGTGCTCTCTCATGGCCAACTCCGGAGTCTCCCATGCCAACCCTCCAACGAACACTTTGGTCAGTGTTGTATCACCGAATGCGAATTGCACAATATCGTTGCTCATGGTAATCCTTTCTCTCTCTTATACACAGAGGTACACACGTCTTCTTCTTCTTTTTGCAGTCAGATACAGCCCGATCACCCGAGAGTTATGGTCGGAAGTGGCATTTGAACGGAGAAAGAACAGAAAGAGAGGTATTGAAAAAGGATACGGGACAAGGTGGCGAGTGAACACAATAATGAAGAGACAGAGAGGCTTCTTACATGTGGAGTTTATACCAGAGGCCGACTTAAAAACGACATATAGAAATGACGTTTAGTGAAATATTGATTGTCTGAATCCCAATTCGAATTTAAGACGTTTGATTTGGTAGCTAAAAGCTCTAATAGTTACACGACCACCTTAACTTTTGAGTCCAAATTTTTTGTCTAATTTTATGATGTTTTATTATATCCAGTAAATCTCAGTTATTTATTTATATTAGTCTCGTATGAGTCTCGCATAAATAAATGCTGATTTTACATAAATAAATGACTGAGATTTACCGGACACTTTGAACATTCAAATCACCATGTATGAGTCTTGTCAAGGTTACGTTACTTATCATAATGACAAGTGTCCATAGGATTTGGAGTGCTCTGAGCTGGATGGCTCGTGCAGCCAAGAAAGTCGAGGTGACGACGATGATGATGATGGTCACGTCGTCGTAGGAGGTGAGAGAGAGACCAATATGATAAGTAAATATTACAGAACAAGCCCATATCCATAACCATTGAACCTTCCAAGTTGTGTCAGAGACACACGACACAAACGTATATGAATCGTCGTCGTCGTCGTCACATCACCGCCTTGTTATCACCGGTCACGTGGAACCAACGTGTCGGCCTCTATATCACGTGCCTGCTTGCTAAGTGCTCCTCCTCAACAACGGTGGACGTTTCTTAGGAGAGCAATGTGACTCATTTGTTGTTTGTGCTTTTGGGATTTGGAATCATCAATGAGCTGTTTCATCTTAAAATGCGTCTAAAATTAAAAGTTTATTCCACTATTTTAAAATTTGGTATAAAAATTAAACCGACAAAATAAAATTTAGAAAATTTAATTAATAGATCTTCATAAAATTATTTAAAAATTAAAAATTTTGAAATATAATAAAAAAGATCATCTTATTAATCGAATAATTAAAATTTTTATTTTAAAATAAAATTATTTAAAACATTAATTTATTTTACTTTATAAAAATTAATTAGTTTATAAAAACTAGTTAATTACTTAATCTCAAGTTCAATTAAAAACATCTCAATATAAATTCAAGTTTGATTTATCTTTGAATTGTTAAGTTCATTTTTGCAAATGAATTAATTACCACTCTCTCACTCTGAATAGAGTAACCAAGTAAAGGTTCTAACAGATTAATACAATTAAATTTAATGTTAAAAAAATTAGACTTAAAGTTAAACTAGTAAAATAAGAAGTTTAAGGTTTAAGAGATTAAATCAATATTAGGCTGTCATAAAATCGGTTAGAGATTGAATAAAATTAAAGAATTTAAAATATTATTAAAAAAGATTATGCTTATCAATAAAAAATTTTAAAGTTTAATTTTAAAAATTGATTAATGTCGATTTATTTTAATTTATAAAACTGTTTAACCTATAAAAATTGTTCGATTAATTAATAAATTGATTAGTTGTTGACAACAAAATTTATTACAATAAATTAAACAAAAAAATTAGTCATATTATTGATTAAAATTGACAACAATTAAGTCATACTTAAATCATATAAAACTCGCATTTTAATCTAGTTTTTTTTCAAATTTTACCTAATCTCAAGTTTAATTAAGTTTAAATATCTAAGGTCAAATTTCAATTGGTTAAATATAACTTAACCGTTGATTTCAAACTAGGATGAACCATATTAATTTGCCTTCCTTAAGCAATCTATACTACACATAATAGGATTAGATATGACAATGAGTTAAACTTTGGCCAAGGTGGGTTTGAATCTACTGAGGCCTAAGACCTAAGCCCGAGCTTGAATTTGAGTTAAGCCGGCCCAACTTGATTTTAAAACTTTTTATATTAAAAATGGAAAACATCATTTTTCTTATAAGTGTTGGGCCTTGAGCTGAGACGGGCCTAAGCAGACCGAGTGTGAGTCTCATTTTTTTTTCAAAATCAGGCCCAAGGCTCGGTCATCGGAAGCCTAATACAATTAACCTTTTGATGCTTTGGAAGTAGTTCCAAACAATGATCAAAGTTCAGGTAGTGTGTCAGGCAACTCCTGATTCTTAGAAGAATCAATCTTCTCGGATCATCACTGTGGATCATAGAATCTGGAATTGAGCTTGAATATGAACATGCAAGACAGAATCAGGAATCCAAATTTACAGAAATAAGACAATCTTCCTTTACATGGTCCGGGAACTAAGTACTAAATAAGGAATCTAAATTTACAGCACTTTAGTTTCAGTATTGAATCAGTTCTGTTGAGGAGTGAACAACAAACCAAAACCTCAAAAATATATAACACTTTGGTTTCAATCAGTTAAAACACTGCAAAAAGATGCTATGATGTTGAAACTAAATGATTTATCACCTCCATAATCCACTGAATCAGTATCACAAGGCAGTAGCTGTTAACTCCCCTACTTGTTCCCTTGCATGGAAGGAATAATCACATGCTGCCTTTGCTGCTATAAAACAACAGGAAACTCTAAGTATCAAGGCAGTAGCTGTTAAATCCCCTACTTGTTCCCTTGCATGGAAGGAATAATCATATGCTGCCCTTGCTGCTATAAAACAACAGGAAACTTGTAAGTATCACGATCACAAAGTTTGATAAATGCAAGCATATCTTCAAATTAATTCCGATAACGTGCAAATTCATGATCAAAACATTTTTGCATTCGTCTTGGTAAAATATTGATGTACATTCAGATCGATTGTCTCATAAGGCAACACTAAATTTGACAACTGTTTTCAGCAGCATCCTAAAACGTACTACATTATGTTAGAAGAAGAATAAGCTCACAGTCAAGCCAAGCATCCAAGTAACAAGCTAAAAGTTAATAGTATGCTAAGTTCTTAACCTTAACGATGTTAAGAATAAACTTTAGATAACCCACAAACAAGATTAAGACCTCACCAAGAACGCTAAATCAAGTAATTGAGACCGATCCTTTGACTATAGAGAACACCAAGAATTGAATTCCATTATCAAGTCTAGCATATAATAGCTCCCTCATTCAACCTTTGTGATCCCGAGTTCAACCATATAAAACAACAAAACTGTTTCTAGAAATTTTACATTTTCGTGGGACAAGAAGAAAGGTCAAATAAAATACACCACTATTACAAGTCAATTCATCTGCATGATGGTTCATACACCATGACATGGCAGAGATTGTCAAGTTCTTGAATATTCATTTTGTCACACATCAAGTAAGTCCTATAACTGCAAAGAAATAACCTTGCCTTCTGTGGAAGAGAAAATGGTGCCAAGGAGGATCCAACATAAGAAACCATAAAGTTCCTCAAAGCATAACAGACAATTTATATCAAGTTCAAATCTTCTCAGAAGGTGTTGGAACACGTTGATAGGGATGGGAGGGAATCGGAAAATCATCAAGAATACATAAGAAACAGCAAGCAAATCAAATAGACTGTTAGAAAGATATACAAAGATGCAAGGATAAGTACATACAAGTATATATATGTATATACACGTGCGTGTGTATCAGTGTGTTCGTGTGTGTAACTAGTGTTGCATCCGTGCTCAGTGCTCGCCCTCCTTGCATAATCTCCCATTTCTTATGTGTCAGCATACCAATATCATATCTCAGTACAAAGTTGAGAAAAACTGTTGGACCAAAATTTTTCTCAGAACTTGTGTAGAAAATAACGATAAGAAGTATCAAATAAATCAGTGAAGCAATGTACCTTGAGATCCAGAATATTTCAAGAATGTAGCCCTCTATAAGCATACATGATTTATTTCTAGACTTCCAATGAGGCTAAACAAACTAAGCATCTTCAGTTTTCTCTCATTAAAAACTAACGAGCATTTATAGAGGTTGAATAAGATAGTTAAATAAGTATCCCAAAAAGTAAAGTCCTGGAATGTTGTGCCTGACAGATGAACCATCAACACCTCACCCAGGGCATGCAACATACAGAAATACAAGCTAATTTGTCACACCTTAGGCTAAATTCAGATTTCCATTTTGACAATTGTTAATTCCACTTATTTTGTTTTGTAACAAAAATGTCGAGAGAGAAAAGGCAGCTTACCTGTGGACTCATGTAGTTCAACGATCCCTGAAGAGCAAACTGTTATATTCATCCAAAAACGATCGCAGTAAGGAAAGATATATTAAGGAAAGGAATGCTTGATATGATATTTAAGTAAATCATATCACCAGCATCACAAGGTATTTACTTCCAAAATAGTTTCAGAATCAGGTACTCTACGAACTTGCCTGTGGATTTTGAACAGGCAAACCTCCATTTGGATCTCTTTTAGCAGATCCCTTGGTATCTCCCTGCAAAAGATTGTTTATCATTTAACCTACGACAAAACATTTGCCACTAACCGTTACAACAAAGAAAGTTACAATTTAGTTGCTTACCTCCAACTGCAACATTGTAATCATCCAGTGTAAGAAATCAGGTAGCATCATCAGCAAAAGAGGGTAAAAAATGAAATAAAGAGAGAGCGTTTAGATATAAAATTAACCTACAAACTAAAGCAAAATAATTAACCAATAAATAAGAAGCAGCATAAAAAAGAAAGAACAAACAGAAGTTCCATCAGTGCCTAGTCAATTACCTCCCTGTACCTAGCTAGGTACACCTTAAGTGGCTCAATGTAGTCTTCAAAACCTAACGTAGCCATTGCCCACAAAAGATCATCCCCATTGATTGTCTTCCTCTTCTCCTTTTGACACTTATCACTTGCCCTTAAAAAGAAAACAAAAAGGAATTCTCAAACACATATCGCAGGTTCAGAGCCTAAATCCCAAAGCACTGAATTTCCAACATCACCCTAACCCTCTAGTTTCATGCTTAAAAGTTACTTTTCAAAATTTTCATTACTCAAAAGATAGTATGGATTTCAAAATTATTAGTGCATTCTGAAAAAAAACAAAAGAGGTCAAACCTATAAAAACTGATAAGAAGTAAAAAAGAAGAGCTCACTGCAAGAAGAGAACACCAATCCAACCAGAGAACTAAACTCATCCCAGAAAAGCCAAAGGTCTAAGACACAAAATCATAGTCTTTCCAAAAAGCTCAATCACAAGTCATGAACACAAGCTAAACACTTAATAATAGATTTTGGACAAAACTCAATGATCAAAGTATCAATTACCAAATAAATTTCTCAATTTTCAAAAATCAAAAACAAAAATACATGAGATTCAATGCCTTACTCGCTAGTGATAAAGCTGATAAATTCAGAGACACATTCCTGAACGGTATCTTTAGCATCCTTAGCAATCTTTCCATTAGCTGGCAATCCCTTCTTCATGATCCTACTTATGTTAGCAATGGGGAGGTACCTGTCTTGCTCCCTCATACCCGAGTGTGGGCTCTGCTCACCGCCACTTTCGTGGCTCCCTCCAGCCGGACTTGTTGGGTTATCAGCCATACTGCCAGAGACACTAGAGTCAAGCACTAAGTACATATGCAAATTTATACACAAACATACACCATAGTACTTCCTTTTTGGAGTTACATAAAGGAAACATCTTTATGTCAAATACAATACTCTATCCCATGCACCCACCAAGGTTTCAACCCTGGAGGATGAGAAGATACACCTACCTCCTTGCCTACCGATTTGAAACTGCAAGAAATGGATTTTTTATGTGTGGAAAATTGCAAGAAATGGAACTTACATAAACAAACACTTCTCTTGTTCTCAGAATAAAAGACATTAGCATTTCACCAAAATCCTAGATCAACTAAACAGTCATGATACAGCAATTCAAAACATGGAAATACAGGTACATCTGCATATTCCAATCACATCCCAGAAAGGAATAGACATTGAAAAACTATAATCAATTCCCAAAAATAGAAAAGAAGCAACCTTGCAGTCAACTCGGATCAGTCTGAAAACCCCTAAAGCGTACATTCTCATATTCATCAAAACAAAGTCTACAACAAACATCCAACTGAACCTGATCACAAAGACCTGTTCCTCCATTGGAGTGTGGATTTAGAAAGAGACACACATAAACAGAAACAGAAGCAAATACCTGTAAAGAAGAATAAACCAAAAAAAAACCAAAGTGGAGATTTTGTATTTGGCGCGAGTGAGTCAGAGAGCGAGGATTGGTGGGAGAGTGTCTTTATTGAGAGATCAGACGATGGAGAAGAAGAAGGAGGTAGGAGATCGTGATTCGTGCATGATTTGTGTGGGGTTTGATTTTCCTAAATCTTAAAGTTTCGATCTTTTGGACTTGTGCTTATCATCACCGTTGGCTGTTGTTTGGTTCATGGAAACAAAATCCTTGTGCTTCTTCCCTTGTTAGTCCCTACCCACTTCCTCACATTTTTAAATATATTTTAAATCTTAATTCCTTATTTCATGTTCAAATCTCTTTAGGATAATAAATTAATGGAATAATTTTTAGAAAATTTTTAATTTAATTTAGTAATTATAATTTTAAAATTATATAAATTATATTAATATTTTATTTTCTAATGCTATATATCCAATAAGTATTATATAAGTATTCATATATTAATCATATAAGTAAAAATAAAATTTTAATTTAACTAGTATAAATTTTAAAAATTATTAATTAAATTACAAATGCTAAAAATTTTGATATTATTAAATTAAAAAATTTAACAGCAGGCACTTTTTAATTTATTATTTAATTTCTTTATATTAAAAATTTTATGAAAAAATTATTAGATGTTAATAAATTTTAGACATATATATAATTAAAAATTACCAAGTTAATACAAATTTTAATATTTAAAATATAACTAATTATAATAAAAATATCAAATTAAAATCCTAAAAATATGTTTGTCCCCTCTTTTGTTTATACTAATTTTAGATTATAATTCAAAAATAATTTTATATTTAATGAACTATGAATTCAAATAAAGACAACAATTTAACTAACTTAGACCGAACTAAAGCCAATGAACAAAACTCAATGCTCAAACCGGATTGAGACTTGATAATTTCTCTTACACTTAATCAATAATAAAAAATTGGATCAGATCAGGTCAAAATCAATGAATCAAACTATATTTTGACCGGTTCGAACCTAAAATTCTAGCCCGTAATCGATCCTAATCTCAACATCTAAACCACAAATTATGATAAAAATAAAGAGAGATTGTTAATAATCATATACTTAAAACCCAAAAAAAAAGGTTGTACAAGCAAAAGACAAAGGCATTCAAAACAAAGTTGGAGCTGCAGAGGCCATAATTCACTTGTCACTATGAATCTGGAAAGATTTTGTACAATGTGAGAGCTTTATTTACAGGAAACAAAATGGAAACTGTTAATGAGGTAGATACCACTGAGAATCAGTAACTACTGAGGTTTAATGGGAGCTCAATGGTTCGAGTATTTTATACGATCTTTAGTCCGGACCTGGTGACCAAGTCGAAGATTGATATAATGATTTCGACACTAATTAAAACAATGATGAGCCATTCCAGGAAGTCTGATTTTCTGTTCTGCAGAATTTCCTGGAGAAAACGAATATTATGCTGCAGAGGAAAGGCACAATGTCACTGTCTTGGAGACAAATCCGTTTCTCCAACTTGAAGAAAGAAAGAGTACAATCAAAAGCAATTCAGAGATATATAACAAAAATAATACCTCTACAAACTTTAACTTAAAATCGAGACTTGCAAATCTCTGCGACAACTCGAATTCATCCCTCAGATATTCCCATATCTGAGCATATTTAGCATCCTTCCAGGCAATGTCCGATCTGTTGAGAATCAAATGTAATTTTTTTAGGTGCACAATGCAAAGGAAAACATTGGGAAGTTCTGGACCCAAGCAACTAGTGAGACTGACTATTATATTTCTATTCAGCCTGCATAATGCGCTTCTGTTAAAAGTATAGGCATAACAACCGACATTTACATCAACGCATAAAGCCAGTTTCAACATTATGGGTTCTAACCGTACCTCTCAAACAGTCCAAGCTTGAGAATCACGTCAGCGAGATTAGAATTTGCTTTCCCAACTAACTGAAAAAGCTTTTTGCTGTCCATGGAAAATGTTCCGGTTTTTTCCATACCACGATTTATGTCAGTAAATTCAGCAACCATTCCATCAACCTATGAGAAGATCAAGATTGTGGTAAAGAATAGAAAGAAAAAAAAAAGACGATATAGAAGACAAACACAGTCGATCAAAAAATTTATTGTAATAATTATAATGTAGCGATCAAAATGACATGTACCTGGCGCCCATAGTAGTCAAGAGCAATACTTTGACCAAGAACACTACCAATTGTACGTATCCCGTCAATGTTCAAGTATTGCAACATTATGTAGTCCAGTCCACCTAGCATCCACGTGCCTAAAGTGGACTTCTCCCTCACCTCATATTCTTGCACAGCACAAATTCAAGATTAATAAACTAGCCTCCTGAGAAGCTCCATAGAAAATGTATACTCTATGAGGGATGCAGCAAGTATAATCATCAAGAAAATAAAGAAGAAGAAAAAAATTAGAATGAGAGAGCAAAAAAGTGAGTGGTTACCATCCTTTCTCATTTCAGGAAGCAATCCCGATGCGTGATTCCTAACAATTTTGAGATAATCATCAACCTCATGTTCACGCACATTAAACAAAACGATAGAGCCGTACTGAAACACTACCATGTAACAGCAATGACTTCCATGGATACAACTACCTGAACCCTGGAAAACAAGATTATTGACCTTAATGTATAAGTGACAAGAATGCAGATAACTCTTGCATAGTCAGCAAGACAAACATTTGAAAGAGCAACAAACCTTAATGATATCGTATTATCACAAGATATTTGGTATTGAATTCCAACTACCTCAAAATTTCGTGCAATTAAGCACAGAACATTCAGCCGTCTAAGATGTCCTTACCTCTGATACTATGCCAAATTAGAATATACATAAATAATGGAATGCTTAAAGTATCCCCATTTCCTGATAAAATGATCTTATCAATATGGTATAAATTATTTTTCCACACCCCCCAAGCTAGGGCCACTTGGCTTTCCAATCCAATTCCAACAATGCACTTCTCGGATCAAGAAAATGAATGTAAAGAACTGAACCTTCGTTCACTAAACTTATCCACACCATCTCTCATAAAATCAAGAACAGTGCCAAGATTTGTTGATAATCTGGTGCTTAAATATCAATCCCATTATGCAACAACATTTATTTATAGGAATTACAACATAGGAATCGTAGAGAAGTTCAACATTATCTTCTTCTTCTTTTTTTTCAAGATAAAAAAGGAACTTACACTGGGCTCAGAAAGATGACCAAACTTGAGAACAACATAATTTGTCATACGTGAAGTTGGTGGAATAAAATTGGGTTTGTTCTGCTCCACGAGGCTCTTCAAATCCACACTACAATTAGACATTAACCATTTCACATAGATACACACATATTAGAATTCTGCTTCTTCTAATTTGAAATTTCAACAATAACATTGGTTCTTCAAAACCTGAATTTTAGCAATCTAAGCTTAACAAAGAATCATTATTTAAAAAGGTCAAAACAAAAGGCAAACCTAGTGGAGAACAGATAAGCTCGAACAGGGATTGAAAGCTTTGCATCCTTATCAACGGTGGTCCCAGTCCCATCACCACCTTCGCCAACCTCCGAGCATGAAACCGGTCCGTTCCACTCCACCGCCGTGTGCTGCTGCGGTTGTTGTTGAGGTGTCGCCGATGAGAGCGAAGAAATACACCTCACAACCACAGAACTGCTCCGACAAGCACCCAACTTTTGACGGCCACCGGAACAGAGGGCCGGAGAGAAGGACAAGAAACTCAGGGTTTTTGAAGACAGTAAACGTGAGAGCGGTTTTAGCACAGGAGGTTTTGGCTGCTGCGATAAGAGGATTGTACGGATCGGCAATCGTATTTTCAAGTGGGCGTCAATGGTCCGCCACATCTTTCGTTGTCTGAGATGTAGAAAACCAACTTGGGAAAAGTATCAAGACATTGCGATCTGATCGTGGTGGTGAGTACTTAGACCAAGAGTTTTT
>JANSVB020201687.1:0-13023 GCA_025504935.2 Erythroxylum haughtii
ACAATACAACTCTCAGGTTTTTTAAATAATTAATGATGAGATTTCTGAAGAAAAAGTACTGTTAAATGGAGATATGTTTGGAATTTTGTTTCTAACAGTTGCACCATGTATTCTATGTTTTAAGTTAGATTATATGTGATTTTATTGAATAGGGTAGTTTATAGTGTTAGTTTGGCCACTCCTTTTTTAGAAGCTTAGTACTATACCACAATTGTTGTTGAACTTCCTATCATGTTTAAGACTGATTGCTTATATGAACAGTTAAAAAGCAAATGATTTTTGACTTTACTGAATGGGATAGCTATGTTCCTAACATGAAAGTTATATGTAACTACACATGTAATTTGATCATACTCTTTTTCATTGGAATCTTTTTAATGTGTTCTTTTTTCAGGGTGGTAAGCTAGGTGGAGTGCCCTTCCTTGGTTGATCTGCGTAGTCTGCTTTTGGACCTAGTTGCTCAAATTCTAGGTGCCTTATCTTGTATCAGGTAATCAATCAACAAATTTTCAATACTGATGATATAAATCATCTTCTAACTCTGGTCTACTAAGATTGAAAGAAAAAGCAAAAAGGATTGATATAAATCATCTTCTAACTTCTTGTCCAAATTTCAGGTTGGAGTTTTAGTATTCAAAATTCAGGTAATACTCCTGTAAACAAATCAATCTCATTGGACTACAGTTAGGACAAAAACTGTTGCTTTCTATTCTAACTTAGTAGGATCTTTCACCATGTAGCTTGTTCTGGCAAATCCTGTTGCAAGTGTTATGGAAAAGCTACACCAATCTAAAACCTTGGAATCTTTTGGATCGAAAACCCTGTTGCATAAGAAGAAACATGTAAAGAAAATAAAAAAACTAGTGCAGAGTGGAGACTCTTAGATTTTGAGAAGGTTGAACCTTTCCAACTCTTTGTCAAAACTGGAGAATTCACATACTGCTTATACAAAGATAGAGTTAAAACTCAACAACGAAGCTTAAGTGTACTTTATGACATCCAAGATAATCAGGTAGAATTTGGGAATGGTTATTGTGGAAATTGACAACGTTTTCTTAGCTGTAATGACTGCATTCTTATATAATTATTATTATTGAATAAGGAATCAAAACATATGCTGTGTTTAGATCTTTATTCCTAGTTTGCGTAATTATTTCGAAGTTAACTGTTTAGATGCTTTAACCTTCTTGTTTCAACATTTTGTTTGGTCTTGCTGCAATTACCATAACCTTCTGTCTATGTGATTCAACAAAATTTAAGCAGTAGTTTAGTTATAAAAAAGCAAAGGCTCATCATTCTTTATGACGTTGGAATTTAATTTTAGTATAAGATTTTGATATACTAAAAAAGATGAAGAATTATTTAATAAATAAAATTCATCAATAATATTGAATAGTTATTAAACAAATAAGATTAAAAATTGTATTTAAAAATAATTATTAAATTAATATATTTTTTAAAAATGGAAAAAATAATAAAATAATAATAATAATAATAACGTCGCAGAAGACATTTCGCGACGTTTCTAAAAAAACGTTGCGGATTCCTTCACATTATGCGACGTTTTAAAAACATCACGGATTCTTTCACATTATGCGACGTTTTAAAACCGTCGCAGAATGTTAGAGATTCTGCGACGTTTTTTAAAAACGTCGCGGATTATCCAAACTTTTAGTGAATTTTTTACAAACATCGTGAAATATCAATTTTTTCCGTGATATTTTACATAAAACATTACAGAAACCTTTTGCCTACACCACATTCCGTGACGTTTTTTAAAATATCGCAGAATACATTTTGTGACGTTTTTTAGATATTCTATGACGCTTTAAAAACATCACAAAATGCCTTGTTTTCTTGTAGTGGTTGCCAGGGCTTCGAGGTAATAGCTTCTAGAGCAAATAGTGAGTAACGTAGACGATCTCACTCAATTAATTGTTTGCTTTATATTATGTTTGAATTATTGAATGAATGAGATTTGATTGTGTTGATTCCGGATAATAAAGGTTCGATAATTGCGATATATGAATGAGATATTAAAGTGCTACTTCAATGTGAATGTGATGAGCTAAATGTTTCGAATGCATGATCAGATAATAAGAATTATGACTTGAGTAGCCACCGAAAACGAGCTTAAAACTCCAAATGTGATTAAGAGCCAAAGACTTACTATGTAAAATGAGACCTGTATCTCCAACGGATAAGAGACAGTATAAATGAGCCTGGTATGCACAGTGGATACGGAACAGTTTAGGCACTCGGTCACAACAACATAATAATTGGAAAAGAATCACATGAGCATTTTATATGTATGTTGTTAAGTATGTTTGATTGATTGATATGCAAAATTGTCTACTCTTGATTGAGAATATGATATGTGATCATTTATGCAAAGTTGTGAACTATATGTATATGTATGACCTGTTGTATGAATTGAGTAAACTATTGATGATAATTACCTCATTGAGTTCGCAAAACTCACCAAAATTGCAACGTTGACTTTTCAGGACTAAAGGACGACTTTACTTACTAAGGGAAACTTTTACTTTTGGGAACAAGAAGAAATGGCTCAAAGGTTGGTCAGTTGAATATGAACAAATAAGATAGATTTTGTGTATTTTCCTCTTCTATGTAGCGCATTTTTGTATTAGGCTATAATGTTAGCATGGAGGTAGAAAGATACAATATAAACATTCGGTATTTATAAAATGAAAAGAGGAAATTTAATTTTAAAATATTTTGTTGTTTCTTATAAGAGCTTTTAAGACAATAAAGATAGTTGATGTCATGTCAAGTGAATGTTATGATTGAACGTAGAGTACTATTATCGTAGGTTATGTATTGGAATGTCCGCAGGATATTTCGGTATATATCTTAGTATAAGGGAGCGTTATATTGAATTTTTCTCAAGCTTTTAACATTATATTTTTATTTATTAAATAAATTTTAACATATTTCTTGTTTGTAAATTAGTCAAGCACGAGTTTGCGCCTGCAGTAAAATTGTCTAACGGGTTCTTGTATAAGAATAGTATGCTTATCCTCAGAGATTATCAAATATCTCATCCCCATCCCCATCCCCATCCCCATCCCCAGTGCTAGTTAGCATGGAGTCTTTCTTAGAAGTTTAAAGTCTTATTAAAATCCTTATGGCGTATCGGACTTCGTAATAGTTACTCCTTAAAGTTCCTATGATATGGAGAAGTTCTTATAAAAAAAACTATAGTTATTATAGCCTTGCTAATATAAATAATAAAATTTTATTTTTAAAATTTTATAATTAATAATAATATTTATTAATAATCACCAACTTATAACCGTGTAATTCTTTCCTTGGAATCAGCGCAATTTCGTATGAATCAGCAATTTTATTTTACTCAATAGAAAAACCAGCTTTCGTGGCAATTAATAATTACCTTTTAAACTTCCTATGGTGTAGAAATTATTGAAATGGGTGCTTTCTTATAAGCTATAATGCTTGTTTATTTAATACTCATTATGAAAAGTTCTTATGGTATATAAAATTATTAGAATGAGATTAACGGAGGTTTAATAATATACAAACTTATTTTTAAATAATAGAGACTGTTATTCTTGTTTTAAGTTTTGAATGTCAAAGGATGGCAATGAATTACTGTATTATTATTTTTTTGTAAATCAGAAAATTTTATAAAGATTAGAAATGTTATATACAGCATTAGAAACTACTTGAGCAGTAATGTCTTACCTATCAAAAGTAAACATAAGATAAATATATCAGGAAACAACACATACTTGCAACAAACATAAACAACAACCTTCTTACTAAAGAAAAACCTTATAGAGCTAGCTCACATACTTCCATCGATATACCATTAATGAATTACTGTATTACTTATAATTATACGGGTCCCTAAGTTTAAAATTTTAAGACTTGACTATATAATATACTTATAAATAGTTCATTAGATATCATAGTGTCGACAACCACAAAAATAATGTTTCCAAATTAAGGAGTGACAGGTAATAGAACAATAAAAATATAAATTTTTTAATCAAATTAATTAACCAAATATATATACACACAAATATATCTCATAGACCGCTCATACAGGTGTATGAGAGTTGAGAATACAGGTTGCTCATTTATGAAAAACAAACAAATTCAGTACCATCGCTTCCTTTTCTTGTTGAAGATGCCAGGTCCATATGTGTATATAAAAATTTCGACCAGAAGGGGAAATTGTAAAAGTATGAACAGAGTAACTGGAAGGCTTGCCAACAAAATGATTGGAACAGCGAGATGCAATTGCCCTTGGAGCATTATCATTAGGGTAGCACAAAAAGCTACCATCATGGACACAATGGAGAAGAAAAGTGTAGAAAGCCCAATTATCAACTTTGTGGGCAAAGATTTCAGGAAATCCTCCTGCGCGTAGCGTGAGGTGAGGATTCCTAAGAACATGAGTACAGAAGTTGAGGAAGCAAAGAGAGAAATTGAATCTGAGATTATGAAAACCAAGTATGATTTTCTGTAGGAGAAAGAGGGCTTGATGTTTTCCAAATTGTGACCGGTAGGTACAGTAAATATAGCAGCGAACATGATGGTAATGATGAGAGCACCAACAACGGTACAGGACGTGGCAGTATCTTTCATCCACTTCTCTCCATCCCTCACTAACTGCTTGTGACTGTTTTCAAAGACTTGCTCAGGCGTTTCACCATCCATATTTGGCATGTTCTTCTGATATGGTTGGACAATAGTCTCCACCTCCTAAATTGTTTTTTATGGACAAAGATTAAGTATCAAAGTATTAGCAAATTTTCTAAGGAATATTATGCATCACGTTGATAAAGAGATTTATTTAAAAAAAAATAGAACTATTGAATAGAATATGACGACACTTCTGAAGAATGTTAAATAACTCGACGTAATTAACTCCTTACGAAGCGAGTGATTTTAAGAAATGGAGTGAATGTCCAGAAGTTGATTAATGACCTTGAACCAATGTAGCTCTCTTTGCATCTGAAGAGCTGCGCCTGATATACGAGCAAGCCGAGATGGTGGAGCTAACATTCCTGCCAAATGTAACATATTATTTCCAAAGTTATCGATCTGACCTATCCAATTAGTTTTTTCTGAATCAAGCCCATAAATAAGGCTGTAAATCTTCTCCTGACGGTAGGAAACCGCTTCCATTATAATGTTTCTCCCAAAGATGTCATCATAATACAAGCGGTGTGGACAAGCTTTTACTATCTCGATCACAAACTCCAATATCCCGTTCTTTATAGCTTCAGTCAAGGCAATTTCTACTATTCCCGTGGGAATTTCTGAATCCTTTGTAAGTGATATTTGTTGACACATGCATCGTAAAATCTCAAGAGCATAAACATGCATCGACTTCATTTCATATATTTGCTTCACGCCTACAGAAAAAAGTTAAATGAGGGGACATAAATGTGTATATATAATATATATATACAAGAAGGTGTGCATTCTTGTATATACAAGTTGTTATAAGAAGGTGTGCACTTTGATTAGGTATCTTTCATACCAAGTAATTTTAGGAGATACCAAACTAGTCCGCCTCCTGCAAGTTGAAATCGCAAAGGACATATATTAAATTATTGAATAAGAGTCAATCTCTGTAATTTATGAATGTTAATTTTATTCAAAATAGATCTGACAGTCATTTTCAATTTATCTAATTATTTTTATTAATAATTGTCTAATATGAACTTATATGAAAATATACCTGTAGCCTTCCTGCTAATTTGGCTGAGTTGTGAGCCTTGCATACGAAAATCGTCGTTCAAAGTCTCGGGAACTTGGATATGTATTACTGTACATAAAGTAAACCTAATGAATTTAAATTACTTTTGAAGTTTCAACAGCGTAAGTTAAATAAGAACAGTCAAAGATTATTAGAATTGAGTTCTTCGACTAATGTTAAAATAACTAGAAATAATCATTTAGATAATTGATTCTTACTATTTATAAATCCTTTAACAATTTCATGTTTAATCAATATGAGATATTCTAATACTCCTTTTTAAATATAACTAGGATTAAACATCTAACTGTCACTTAAAATAAGCGCAGTGATAACTGGACCAGACTGTTGGGATTGAACATCCAGACACCTAACCATCGGCTTTGATTCTATATTAGAATTGAACTTAGGTTAATTATTATCAAAAATAACTTAAACTTGTTATTTGAATAGTTGAGACTTCCTACTTATAGATCTTTTAATATTTTCATGTTTAATCAACGCGAAATACTCTAATGATAAAGACAAACGAGAATAGGTAAAGAACTAACATGAATAAATCCAACGTTTCCAAAATTTAAGATTAGAGCTATGGAATTCTGAGGCTTTTCTTCCCAAAAGCGGAAACGGGCTGGTATCTGCGAAGCCTCGAGAAATGGTCAAATCTGGGCAACGTCGGATTAGATCCAAGGCGACATCTTTGTGAATAGGGAAATGATTAGTGTAATATTTGAGAGTACATACTTTGCAAACTGGAAGCAGAAATTAATTAATTAAACCATACGAATTGTTCATGATCATGAATAAATATAGATCTTACCGAAGATTCCACTAGTTATGCAGAAAAAAAGAAGAGCAGATCCATTATAGCCACGTTGTGGATGAAAGCAAGAGATGGGAATCCGAGCGTAAAGGTAACGGGTAGTTTGATAGTGTGGTCCGATAGATGCGTATAAGATTGGAAGGAATTTTGCAAGATCAGGGATAAAAAGAAGCCTGTCGTTGAGTGAGAGAAGACGCTCAATTGTTTTAGTCATTCCATTACCAGAAGCGTAAGTGAGAGCAGTGGCACCAAGTGAGTCTTGTACTTCAAGGTCACTTCTGTTCATCAACTGAGCCAACTCCTCCGTCACCTGTTCATGTCCAGCAAGAGCCGCCAAATGAATAAGCATATGACCTTGAGATGATACTTTGGCGGTTAATACCCTTCAAGCTCAACCTTCAAGTCCTTCCAGTTTCCTCCGTAGATTGCCGCATACATGCGAGAGAATCTTTTGTTATCGACATCAAAATGACCTGAAAACATACATACATGCAATATTAGAAAGAAAAATTGAACAGAATGTTGGGGAAATTGATGAAAGGCTACTCACATCTAGCGACAGTGCCCCTCCAAACGTTTCTAACCAAGGGTGGTTCGGAGAGCCCGGACAAGTCACCGAAGTTGAACTTGAATAATGCGATCCATGAGGGGTCAGCTAGATTGACTCCTAGTGTTTGGAGTTCATACATTATGGCCAATGTATCCCACGTAATTTTAGCAGAGCAAATATCGTTAATCTGGGACAGTGTGCCTGGGTCGCACGTCCTTCTAATTGTGTTTAATGCGTTGTAATTCTTTTTTCTCCAAGCTTCATTATCTTTAGGTACAGATGTTGGCTCTACTACTTCCAAAAGACCTTGATTTCGAAGATAAGCTGCCATATGCTGTCTCCATATTTCATAATTCGTGCGGGCCGACGGGACCAGTGTTAACCTGCCAAATTATATAGAACACGTAATTCACTTGTTTTCAGAAAAGAAAACAGAGACATCTCTCAGAGCATTCAAAAACAAAACAAAACAGAAAAAGTAATAGTTCAACAATATTTAAAGAGTAGAATGTTTTACTGGTAATGACTAAAAAAAAACCAGATTCATGATATTTATGAATAACATAAATTTATGAATATGACTTAATTATAAAATAAATTATTCTTTTTTATTTTTTAGATGAATGGATTGGGATTTCACAACCGACAAAAAGAACATAAGAATTTATAGAAAATCGTGTATAATTTTGAGCTTACGTGGGAACATTCGGGATTGGAGGTGGTTGATGAGTGTTGGGATTCATATTCTTCTGCAAAATAATATACATAATTAGAATTAGTATAACGATTTGGATTTGTTATATTCAAACAGCAATACAAAGTAACAACTTAAACAAAAAAAGATTTTATGATAAAAAAGCTATAATGAGGAAGCTACGAGCATGCTTACTTGCAATTAATGCAGCTCCCTTTGCACAGCGATATTGTAATTGAATTTGGCCTACAAGTGAATGCTGATCAGCAGCATTTGTAGTGCCTATATAACAATGTCCAGTTTTGTGTATATTTGAAGTGGTTCTTTTCTTAGCTTACTTTTTCGAGTTTACAAGTTATCCTCAACTCTTTGTAGAATCAATCCTTACATTTGTCTCGCTGATCACCTTTCCCAGAGTATTCGTTGCAGAAACTTGTCCATCTAAGCAAGCGTTTAACCTTTGGCTTGCTGTGTTTCAAGCAAATGTTAAGCCTCTTGAATAGCAATTCCTTTTCTTTTCCCCTTAAAGGTGAATATTTTAATTGATTTGACCTTTCTCAAGCTATTATTTTAATCAGATAACTTGTTGCCAAAAATAAATATTTCATATGATATTTTTTATCTCTTTTAATTTTCTTGCACTATATTAAAACAATCTCTATTTAAATAATATTGATGTTTAAATTAATTATATTTTTAATCTCACAATTTTATATATTCTAATCATGTTCAATAGTTCTTTTCTTTTTTTTTTGGTAAATATTCAATAGTTCTTTTCCCTATCAATATAAAACTAACTAAATAACAGTTTTATTGTAGTTTGAAATATTTTGCATTGTTATATTTTAAATTTGTTGAATTTGATCTATAATGTTTTCAAATATATAATTTATTTTACTTTCATCTCTTTATTAAGCACAATTTTCTTAATAAAAAAAAGTAGCAAAATATTTGCAAAAAAAATGTTTTTTTTCTTTTTTTGGCTCCAGCTAGTCAACAAAAGCAACTTTTTACCAAAAGAAATCAAAAGCAAAGTATATTTTAATTATTAGTTAATGCCCTACAGCTAATTAATTAGTTCTCTCTTTATAGTATATATTTGGTTCAAAGAATTATGTATTTTATGTTTATTAATTAAATTAATTAATTTTTAAGATAACTATGTAATAAAAATAAATTTATAATAAGATCATAATATTAATATTGATATTATATTTATATATAATTCTTAAATTATATCTAGTTATTGCTCTTACATATGTTGGCCTAATTTCTAGGACCTAAACCCTAACCGGAAAAGAAATTGGCAAGCCTTATAGAACCTGCAGAAAGTAGCCTAAGTCTGAACATGTTTTAGTCTAAACACTAAACATTGATTTTATATTATTAGGAAAAATTGAACGAAAGCAAAACTAAACTGATCACGAGTAACAATCAAAGCCAACTAAGAAATAGATTATAAAACTAGAACCATAAATTAGTAGGGGGAAAAAGCATCTAACCTCAGTTGTATGACACCATTTCTTAGGAAAACAAAACTTTCAAAATTTGGTGGCAAAGGAAAATTACAGTTTTTTAAAATAGGAATAAGAACAAGAATTTTTTCCAGATATAATGATGTAATATGGAAACCAAACAAGCGTACAACATTTGAAAGCCAAAAAAAAAACTTTTCAATAAGATAAGATTTTATGACCTTCACCTAACTGCCAAGATTAATCCAAAAGCCAAAATCATAATATGAACTCGGAGCAATCTTGAGAATTCAAGTCTAATTTTCAACAATAAAGTAAAATTAAGAATTGTCAATAGAAAGAAACTTAATTCAAATATTATATCTTTCTCGTGTTAAATGAATGGCACAATATTATAAGGAAAAACAAAATACGCAAAAGAAAACTTTAGAAATCACAAAGAATGAGAATGAGGATCAAGTGAAATATTTTATGATACGAAATCACAAAAACTATAAAGAAATAATAGAGAAGAAGAAGAGAGTGGAACATCCAAACCCCAAAACTACAGAAAGAAGAAATAGAGAAGATGGAGAGAAGAAGTAGAGAGTTTCAAATCGAATTCAAGTTAGGTGAAGTAACCTTGAACCTAAAGCTCAACTGCCCAAATTTGGTGTAAGGTTGAATCTAGTTAAATTAGACTGTCTATTTACTTTGTGTCATATTCAATTCAAATTCAATTGTACTAAGTTTAGGATCTTTTTTCATTTATAATTGCTCCATAATAGACTTTTATTCTTTTTGGGAAAAAGGTCAATTTTAACTTTAAATTTTACATCAATGGATAAGTTTAATCATAACATTTTAGAGAGAACACTTAAAACTCTAACATTTAGAAAACATTAAAATTTGACCCCCACCATAACGAAATTAATAACAGCCATTA
The DNA here is from genome assembly GCA_025504935.2 of Erythroxylum haughtii. Classification (NCBI taxonomy): domain Eukaryota; kingdom Viridiplantae; phylum Streptophyta; class Magnoliopsida; order Malpighiales; family Erythroxylaceae; genus Erythroxylum; species Erythroxylum haughtii. Next base: position 10,223 of record JANSVB020201687.1, read on the forward strand.
GTTAAATGTTAGGTCTAACTTGAAACTTTTTAATAATTTTTCATTTTGTTTTTAGATTTCACAATATCAAGTCATTTCATCGCTGACGTGATAAGGTCATCAAAAAATATTACTATTTTATTTTATTTATAATAGTGAACCCATCCCTTCCCAAAGGGAAGTCTTAAGTTCTTTCTCCATCATTTGTTTGTCTTCTTCTTTTCGTTGAAGAGCAAACGCTTGTATTCTCTACAATGCAGTTTCTATTGTTTCATCATCTATATTGGCAAAGTACACCCTGAATTGACCAGGTTCAATGCAATGAAAGGAACATCCTAGAGAGATATTGAGTTTTACTTCATTAATAATAACACGTTATAGCTTCATTTCACCTTCAAGTGTTGGGACGTTAAGAAGATGGTGTAAGTCTATCCAAATGTAAAAAACTGTATTGCACTTCAAGTAACTGATACCCACTTGTTGTAGTGCCTCCGTAATGATCCTGTGCTTTTTCCCCAATCTCTTGGACCTCTCTGACAAAAAGTTTTTGATGAACTCCTTTTCAGAAAGCATTGAAGTAAGTAGAAACTAAGTTTATAAGGACACCAATCCAAAACTTGATATTTTACAAGCATGGTGCACAATTGCATTATTGTATAAGTAATCAATTCCAACTTTGAAGCCTGGAAGACCCATGTCCTTAGACAAACTATAAACAATGTGAAAGAGATCCTTGTTACACTTCATCTCTTCTATAACCTTAATGATGCTCGTGATGTAACATGTATCATAAGCCTTAGCAAGTGTCCTAGATTGAACGTGAAAAGGAAATAAATGAAAAAATGTGAAAAATACTTGATTACAGTTTCATAACTTCAAACGAACTTTTCAAAGTCGAAACGAATGTGAATCCACTGACACCTTCACGGGATCTGCTCACTGGACGCATTAAATCATTTTTGTAGCTTTCTATATACATGAACCTCTGAATGGGTCAGAATAACTATATGTTCACGATTTGCCACAGCAGCTACATGAGACCTTGACCTTCTTTATATAGTATCTATATCGGGTCTCTCCATCACGGGCTTAATATGGGTCTGGTCCACACTGATCATGTTTATTTTCCTCCTAAACTTTATTCTATTAATCCAGATCATTTATTGAGCCACTTTATTATCTTTATCCCGATCAAATTATGCAAATTAACCGATAACTTATTGAAAAACTAAAAATTACAATTAATTGTTGTCTGCTAAATGGGAAATTTTCTAACATTCTCCCCTTAGATAATAATTAATTACGTTATTGACTTAAAATTAAAAACCAGTTTAAAATTTGGTTAAGCCACGCTATTGTATTGATCGATCAAGTTTAACGTGATATGAAAATCAGCGGGCATCGAAGGCCATCAACCTACTTAAAAATGTAGGAAGAGCAGAGCTTCTTCTGCAAAATTAAACGAACCCAAAATTTCACATTACACAATAAGATCAAGTAGAACTTAGAAGACTCAAGCTATAGGAAAAAAAATGAAGAGTAGCCTTTAAATCCTGAAAATAATGCTAACTCCTAGTTTTGTCAATTTAGATCAGAAGAATGGGAAGAGTAAAAGAATGTACCTTTTGGGAAAAAATCAATGCTGAGAGAACTGTAGTAGCAAGAAAAGAAGAATATGGTGAGAAGGGTGGTGAAGGAGTTAGGTTGCAGAGAAACACATGATTACTTCCAGGACCTTGGTTAAATACTAAATAAAAAAGTTAAAAGAAAAGGAAAGAAGAAACACCCAAAGAGAAAAGGAAGAAAAGAAGAGAAAATGAAATGGAGAGAGTAAAGATGGAGATGAGAGTTGGGACAAAGAAATGACAACTCATAACTAAAGGGTGACTTAGTTGTCTGTTTGAAATATGAAACTCTGACTTCTCTCATTGTCTGTGCATGCATTGGCTGTCGATTACACACACCATTCACATTGACTTTGATTTATTTACTTCTTTTCTATTCTTTAAATTTTGCATCCACTTTCTTCTAGCTATGGCTGACAACAGGAACTCTTTTTAAGAGTAGGTTTGATGTAAGATAATCCTATTTTACTAAGGAGAGAAGTGATCTAAAGTATTTTAGTAACAGTTAGAGCAATACTTCTATATTCAACTTCATTGTTAGACCTAGTAATAGTAGGTTATTTTTTGGAGCTCTAAATGGTATTAAAACCAAGAAAGATACATTGGTCAAATGTAAAACAATGATCATCAATTTAACTAACCTAGTTAGTTTCATAGCAAGCTTGTAAGGAAAATAAGGCTTTAGTGAAATAAATGGCATAAGAAGTTACTGATTAAAGATATCAACAAATTTGTTTAACTGTAGTCCAATCAATATTAGTAGGACAATATAAAATAGGGAGAATTTTTTTACCACAAATTAGATATTAAGGTGAGTAAGGCAAAGGTATTGTAAGGTGCTTATAATGATATGGTACTCAGTGGAATTAGAAGGCAAGTGTCCATGGTTTTTAGGGAGAGGGAGGGTGGGAGTAATAAGTTTGTTAGAAAGTTTCTAGTTGTCAAGGAATTTGTGAAGAAAGAGACCTTTAGTATATTGTGTTTAGGTAAGAAGAAGAAAATTGGAAGTGGATGTGGTTTTGATATTAAAAATGATGAATAGAAACTAAGTCTTTAGTAAATAAGGTGCTATTAAGATCATGGATGTTGGTGTTGGAGTTATGTAAATATAGTGCCCTGAAAAGCAAGTGTATTTACATGTAACTTTATCTTCTTCAGTTACAGTTTTGTAATGAAAATATTTATTATTAATAAAAC
>JANSVB020201704.1:0-13013 GCA_025504935.2 Erythroxylum haughtii
GATTTGTTGAATGGATCGTGTTTAGTGTTTGATAAAAGTGAAAAATGTAGTGAAATGTATGAAATGAGTTTTTGGTAGAGGGTATCTTAGGTTTAGTGATTTTTTTATGTCTGTGAACGATTTTTGGGTTGTAATGAGATGAGAATGAAGTAGGAATGATGATTTGGGATTTAGATGAGTTGTTTGTGAAAGATGGGAAGGATTTGTGGTTGAGATCTAGAAGAAAATCGGGTTCGGGAGGCGTTCCCTGACCCGCACGTTGATTGACTCTATGCATTTACAAACATAAAGATAGATTAAAATTTTTATGTTTGTTATCGAAGAGCTAGTTTAACTATTTTTTTAATCTTGGTCTTCTTCTATTTTATTTTCTTTACTTATGAAATCTTTGATTTACTTCATATAATTGTTATAAGATAGGAGATTGAAGAGAGACAATATAGATAAAACATTAATTTAATATTGAGATTGAATAAACATATAGAAAAATAGAGTAATAAGGAGAGAATAGATGGCCACATGTCACTAAGATAATCAAGTTATGGATATGGAGTATGAACATTATAGACGTCTTCTTGGTTAGTGCCTTTATGATTGACCAAAATGGTTAGGGGAAACAGAAGGTGTCTCTCTATGATACATAAGGATCTTTATATCTGGTAACACAAATAGAGGATATTTTAGTTTATATAAAGAAGATTTTAAACTGTGATATAGGCAATTGGGAGGCATATTAACTGTGTAGCATGTATCCGTAACTAGTCCATATATATATAAAAGTTAAGCCAAACTAAAAGTATGAAGAGGAATCAAACTATATGGCTACCTATGTCAAAAAGCAAGTTATGAAAAATGATCCTTTCTCCTATATATATAATCTAGGATGTAAGAATCACCTAAACATTTTTGTGGAAGGAAAAAGGAGCAATAAGAGTTAGTAGACCAATGGAACCACCTGATTTCCTAAACTAACCTAAATTTTATTAACCACCACAGAGCAATGTGATGTAGGAGATTTTTATACAATTCATGTCTTTCATTGATGCACAGTTAAAACATGTAATATAGATAAATAAGTCATGTATCCATAACTTAATGACTAGATAAAGGGCATTGTTATTTAATGCATTAAGGTGGTCAATGTAGGAGGTCAAAGTAAGTTTTCAAGTAATACGTCAATTGTGTGCAATCATAATAAGGAGTGGTAAAAAATTCAATATGAGGTTGCAAAAGATAAGTAAGGGTAGAAGTTAGGGAAATCTTTGGAACAATTTATAAAAAAGATAGCAATAAAGACTAATGCCAATCTTACCAACATTTGGAAACTATGTTCATATAGAGAATGCATGAGATGTAATTAGAATGAAACCGATTTTGATTCTATCCTTAACTAGCTTGATCATAAATATAGACTGACTAATGTCAAGCCCTATGTGCCATCAATTTCATATACTTAGAGGCCTAAGATGAAGATAAATGAGGATAAGTTTAACAAAATTTTGAATGTCCCTAAGAAAATGAATATCAATATTCCATTAGCCAAAGTATTAGCTCAAATTCCATCATATATAAAATATTTGAAGGAGATCATCCTCTATAAGAAGAAATTAGATGAGTATGCTATAGTGCCTTTGAAAGAGGAGTGGATTGCCATTATATGCAATAATTTACCTATAAATTTGTTCATTTAAAGTTCTTACACATTTATATGATTTAGGTATTATTATAAATCTAATTTCTTTATCAAGTTTTGACAAGCTATGAATTGGTAAACTTAACTATAAGAACGTGTCACTCTAACTAGCTCATCATTCCATCAAGTACATTATTGGGGTTATGCAAGACCTACTTGTAGAAGTAGGAAAATTATTCTTTCAACCAATTTTCTTGTAACAGACATAGAGCATATATAATATCTCCCATAATCCTTAGAAGACCTTTGTGGGCAACTTGAGGGATTGAGATTGATTTTTTTCATTAGACGAAGATAAAAAAAAATCAAGAGAAGAACATAAATCAACTTTTACAAGTATTTAACAATAATGTTCTATAATGTAAGAATCGCTCCACACTAATGAGAACAAATTACAAGATAATTGCGAATGTTCTATGACTACAAAGTGCTATTTCATGTTAACTAGTTAAGGAAAGATTATAGATCAAATTTAAGGATAAGTTCAAAGCATATGCATTCACTAAGGCTATTAATCGAAGTTTGGTCAAGAACTTGTTTAAGCTAGCATTAGTGTTCAATATGCCAGCTCTAAACATTATATTGTTCCTTTTTTGCAAAATGAGATATATAATCTGCTTTTGATTCTAATTCTAGAGGTCTACACCATGTTTTGACCATTCTTTAACTATCTTTTGTATGTTAAAAAGTCCACAAAACTATTTCCACAATGTATTAGAGAAAGGGTGCTTAAAACTTTCCTAAAGTTCTCCATGAAAACAAAATCTAAAAAAATAATTGAAAACTTTATTATGAATTTTATCGGAAGCCTTTCAGATGTTACTAACTATAGAACAAATGAGTGTTCAAGAGCAATATGTGTTCCCCAAACTAAGTTAGACTAAGATACCTTTTTTGAAGGTTCTATTATTAGCTTCCTATAAAAACGATTAGTGACTTATAAGGTCTTATCCTATTTCCAACATATGTTTTTAGGAGTGATTATGTTTAGACAGTAAGTTGGAAGCAATTGTGTAATTTCTTAAAATCCCCTTTTAAAGTGAAATGTCTAGCTCCAAGATCCCTTTACTATGAGATCACCAACCTTATTTAAGCTAGGTACTAGAAATTTTAGAGAAGAAAATTTTATAAGCTTATATAATGGTCATAAGGAATGTTCCTTATGACAATTATCAAACAATAATATATTTTCCTTACCATTTCCAATTCTATGCCTAAAATATTTTTGTATGATGCTCCTGATTTGTAGATTTCTTTGAAAAGTGTAAGAGTATTTTAGTTTTTTCATGATTTTCCATATGTCTTAAATATGAATCCATTTGACTTACATGTTCTCCTTATATGTACAAATTTTCCATAGTATCTTTATCAGTAGAGACTTCGTTCGCATAAAAGTTAGTCCAAGTCCTCCATTTTTTTTAGAACACATAAAGTGCTCCATTTGATACATGAGTGTACTATTTGAACCTCATTTATATATAAAGTCCTTGATTAGGTTATCAATCCTCTTCATAACTCCTTTAAGTAATGCTAATTGTGAGCACCAATTGGCATTAAGGATTTTTAATACACTGATTATATGTTGAATTTTCCCCCTATAGGTTAAGTGTATATTACATCAAGTTTGAAGTCTTCTTTCTATTAAAGTAGTTAAAGGTTTATAATCCATAAGATTTGAGCTTCTAGTATAAGTGGGTACTCTAAAATATTTAAATGACTATTGTGGAAGTTTTAAGTGGGTACTCTCAAGATTATAGCTAAGCCTTGACATTTCCTTAAATGCCATCAGAGATCTCATAGTCAAGGGGAAATCTTGCATTTAGGGTGGGTAAAGATAAAGTTAAATTCTATAGTTACTGAACATTGGAAAGACCTTTTGCTTTTTAAGATGGATGTTCTAAACTGGAAATAAGATACTTTAGTCCCTAAGGCTTGTAATGATACTTTAGGAAAAAATATGCAAGGCCTTACAATTTAGGGAAAAAAAGAGGGAAATTTTTTAAAGATTTTGTTTCTAGGAAAAAAGTTGAGATGAAGCCATTAACTTCAAGCAATAAAGCTCTTAACCTATAGTTTAAGATCTTGCCTCCTTATTGACGATGTGCACACTTCGGAGATTCCATGATATCCTTCTCTCATTTATGTTCTGTGAATGAAGGGAATTATGATCATCCTAATAGCATTCCAGGATGAGTAAAGAACTTAATAGTGAATCAAATTAAAAGATTTCTAAAGTAGCACTTATTAGGAGGTATCCTAATAATTCTAACCTTTATTTTCATTTATTTATTTATTTTTACTTTACTAATGTTTATATTACTTTTAGTTTTTTTAATTTTTTAGAGTTTTATCTCACTATAATTGCAAGGAAATAAGAGAGAATTATATACCTTAGTTTCCTTTTTTTAATTGATCTTATTGTCTTAATTGTTTATCCTAGATGCAAATGCCATGTTTAAGTGTAGAGGATATTGAATTTCCTGAAAAAAAAATTTGTGTTTAATAACATTGTTTCATTAGCTAATTGTTGTCTGCATTCTCATTAGCTTCTTTTACATTTTTACTCCTCACACTTTCCCTTTTGTGTTTCCTTTTTCCTGCTTCTAGTTTTTGTGTGCACTTGGTTGTTTCCTTTTTTGTTGGGGTTTCACCCCTGATGAAGGGCCTTTTTAAGGCTTTAAATGCAATCAGAGGGAAAGAGGAGTCTTCTTTTGCTCAAGAAAGCTTCCCTATAATGTCTAGAGAGTCTCCTTTCTAAGCCCCCTGTGACAGTTGTAGTTTATATGATGTTTTGCTCGGTGTTTTAGTGTGTTTATAGGTTTTGATTAGATGATTATTGCATGTTTAGGCTTAGAATTATGTTAATGCGAATGTTTGCAAGTACTATATGGTTTAGGGCATGATGTTGGATCTTAATCTTTTGTTTTTGAGGTGTTTATTAGTGAATGAAACTAGATAAATTAAAATTGAAGGAAGTTAGACCATGCTTAGGCTAAAAAGCAAAGTCACGATCATGTATGGAATGTCATGGTCGTAACAAAAGACCCCTCCTTAGTGTCATAATCACGCATGAAGTGTCACGATTGTGATAGAAGGGCTTTATCTTAGGTCACAATCATGCATGGATTGTTAGATCATGACACACACTTGCCAAATATATGTTTTTCCATCTCTTTTAATGTTTGGAGGGCATTTTTTGGACAATGTGACATGGGTAAGCCCTAAACTTAACCCTAAGTTACTAATTTACTATAAGTGAACATTAAGAGGAATAAAAAAGGGTAGCCTCCATCTTACCAAATTGGGATTAGATCAAGGAAGATCAAAAAGGGAGTATTGGAGAGTTCCAACTATTCCAACATTTCTAGATCAATCCACATCAAGTTCTTTGTTCTTTCCTTTGTTTATTTTCTTTAAGCTTGATGTATGTACTAAGATTGAAGATTCTACACACATTTATGACAATTTTATTTTAGATTACAATTTGTTCTTGAGTTATTTTGCGCATTGACTATTATTGATTTCAATACAATGTTATGGTGTTATGATATTTGTGGTTGGTAATACTTCGAGAATAAATAGATAGAGTGAGTCGAAAATAATTCGATTAGGTTAGGTAGCAAGATTTAAAAATCTAATAAGTCACAAAAATATCATATTGATAATGATATGAAGAAAGATCTTGTGTGAAAGCTCAATTATTCAATAGATCACTTAAAAACTAATTGAAAATATTAGGTTGTTTTTAATGAATCGAGAGGTTGCAAAATATGGAATTTCGTAATCAATTAGGGTTAATGAATTGGGTATAAATGGTTAGATCTTGAGATAGAATAATCAATGCTTTGAAAATCTAAGATTGACACCCAATTAAGTTAAAAGTGGTTAAAGGAGAAAAATAACGATAGAACGAATCCTAGACTTTCATATTTGATCATTCTTGTTTTATTGTGGCAGCTCATTTGTTAGGTGGTTAAGTGCTGAATTTTATTTTATTGTTTTAGTTTTTTATTCTTTACTATATTCAAATCTTATTTTTAATCCTTAGATAAAGTTAGGTTCACTTAGTTTTAGCTATTTCCTCATGGGATTGATACCTTTAATATTACAAACTTACAATTCGTTGCAGATATTGGGGGTTTTATTTATTATAGGTAAAATTTGCTCAACAAGTTTTTCACACTAATTTTAGGGAGTTAGTTTAGGACTAGTTGAATTCCTTTGTTTTAAGGAATTTCTTTTTCACCTTTCTTATGCCTGTGTAACTGCATGAACACAAGAGTTACTCGGCGTTCAAGCAAGTTTGCAGAAACTCTAGCACTTGATATCACGAGACTAAAACAAGCAATTCGAAGAGCAAGATGTCAAGAGGAGACCAAAGAAATTATGGTGGAGGAATATAATCAAGAAAATCAGCAGCAAACCCTGATGGATTTCATAAGACCGGGGTTCAATGCTACAGATCAGGGCATCACTTGACCACCAGTACAAGTATATACACTACTTAGCTCACTTTGCTATTCCTTCTTTTCAAATTAAGTTAATTCCGTCTTTGGAAATTTTCTTTGGTCTGGTACCTCTACTGGTTTCTATATTACTAAAGTAGTTTGGAAAAATTTTGCCTCCTTAAGGGGGGCTTGGTGTAGTTCCTTTGAAACATAGCAATAGAACTCTTATGAATAAATGAATTTAAAGACTACTCTTTAATAAGGGATCTTTATAGGTCAGGTAGATCCTTTCCTATTACTTGAATCAAAGTAATTTATGGTCTTATGATTCAAGATATCATGCTCTATAGACTTTATAATATTTATTCAAATTAAGGAATCTAAAAAGAAGATGTTTTTGGATAAAGTATTTTAGGTCTGATTACTAGTGAACCTTAGGTCTATTAATTGAGAATGAAAATTTATCCCACCTTATTCCAATCATTCTACCTGAACTACTCTTAAAAAATGTCATCTCAGAGAATAAATTCAATCTCAATAAAAAATTTGGAAACATCTTATTAGTGTTTACTCTAGGTTCTCGGAAACAACTCTTTTGGTAATTTCCAAACTCCTCTTGAGACATATATCCTAGAAAGTTCCATAGTTTAATATGGTTTGGTTTTTCTAAAGCTATATAAAAGATTTCATTTATTCTTTGGATGACTACTAATAGTAAAATCTCTACCAGTGATAGATTTTTTAAACACTTAAGTTACAGAAGATGTATTTTATGCTCCACAACCTCATAATCACTTGATCACCTATTTTTCAATGTGAATATTCTGATTTCTTACGGAAGGAAGTTCTTATACAATTCCAAATTACTTATCCCTCCATATATTAACCAAAAGTTATAGATTATAGTACAAAAGAAGTGGAGTACTTGTCAGGAGCACACTCAACATTTTCTTTAAAAGACTAGTATATAAAGTTTGGAGGGAAAGAAATTTTCATTTGTTTGAGGGCAAAAGGAGAGGAAAGTATCCAATTTCTTCATGAGTGTTTCTCCAAGATAGAGAACAAAATTTGATGATTAATAAAAAAAGCTAGAAAGGATTCTTGAACTTAATTATGTCCTTATGACTCTTAGCTTTAGCCCCATTCGATGTAGTTCTTTACAAGGATATTAAGTCGATTAGTGGTTAAAGTTGGTTTGGGTTACTAACTTTGAAGATATTGACCTTGTATTCTTTGACACTCCTTTCATTATCAATCCATTCATTTACTTTCTAAAAAATTATTTTTCTAAAATTCAAATGAGGAATTAATCTACTTAAATCTTAATTAAGTGAATAAAAATAATTAATTTAATTTTGAAATTGATTTTGAATTTAAAACTTCTAAATTATTTTAAAAAATATGATTTAAATTAGGATTACATTATTCAACATTTAAAATAACTTTATTTAATCTTAGGGCCACTTAATCCAAAAGACAAATAAGTTATCTTCCTAGTTTAAGTCAAACTAAAACTTATATCCAAACTATCCTTATTCTAATCCTAAAATATCATATTCTAATTTCCAAGCACATCCCTTCTTCTTCCTTAAGAAACCCTAACATCACATTTGAAGCCATTTCCACCACCCTTTTTCTACTACCACTGTCATTGTTCATTTCACCATCTTTATCTTGCAATAGATGCCACCAATTCTAGTAACCTCCTGCCATGCCATATCCATGTCACTACCAATTTATCATTATGATTATTTTCATAACTACTGGCATTAGTAAGGGGAACCCTAAAAACCTCGAGCATTGCCACCATCCACACCTTTTGCTAGTAAAGAGAAGCTTAGTAGCAAAGTAATGAGTGATGCACCTACCATATAGATCTCTTCCATTTGGTCGTAGCTTCCTCTCTTCCTAGAACTTTAGAAAATACTAATGAAATTAAAACTAGTGCCATCAAAATACCTAAATCTCATAATGTTATTAATTACATAACTTTAGCACTTCACCAACATCTTGATGTTAGAACTCTATAGTATAGAACTTTATATCAATATAACAAAAAACCAACAAAAAATTAGATAAACTCACCATCATCTTTAACTAAGCTAATTTTTTGGTTGAAACTATAGATTTAAAGTCAATAATGTCTATTCTTTTTTAAGTAAATAATAATGAATTAAGCCATGATTTGTAAGAAAAAGTTACATAGTAGCTACAAAGAGCTATACATACAAAAACTAAGCATTAGAAGCTTATAAGCCTAAAAACAAACTATTACAGAAGTTAATAGGCTTATATATTCCATATTATGTGCAGTAGTCTTCATTCTAAGTCTGGACTTGTGTAAGCTTATGTATCCTCTAATTTGCATAATGATTTTGCTACTAAATTGTTCTTTCATTAAACTTTTGTTTTCAAAAATTCTAACATTTTTTCCATCCCATAAAGCTTTAACAAGACATGTTATAGCTAGGATGAATGAACACTCAATTGTAGGGTCAGGATGGTTGATTTTACTACAACATCTCCTTATACAATCCAATCTTCTAGGTGCATCATAAATAAGTCATATATGTAATCCTTCCAAGTGTTATTTACATAAACACATTGAATTTTTTTTTAGTACTTTCTTCAATTTTCTGACCAAGAATGCACCAATTAGTGATGTTGAGGAATCTCTTCAGCTTATCCATAGTTGGTAACTTATTTTTCATAGCTAGCCATAGACAGATTGATGCCCTCAGATGAAATTTCTTATGTTAAACAACTTTTTGCCAATAAATCTTATTATAGTATTTATGCAGAAACTTCCTAAAAGAATGATTGCTAAACTTCCCATTTCTTGAATTCTTCTAGATAATACAATGTTCCCCTTCACTCAAGCTAGTTTGAACAATTTCTTTACGAATGGATATAGGGATATTTCTTTGTATGAAGATTTGTTTATCATTAAGACATTCCATACCTTTCAATTTATTAAAAGGACCTTAAGATGTCTAGTTGTCGAACTAAAAATTGGTCTACTTACCATCTTCATCAAGATAAGTAAATTCATTCCTCAATAATTCCCTAGTCTTTAGAATAACTTTCAAGGTTGAGGAATAGGAAAATTTAATCTTCATGGTCTATATGCTACTTTTTTTTTTATAGATCTTATGGATCCATTTACACCATGAGGAATGCTTATCAGTTAATAGCCTCCATAGCCTTTTGGACATCATAACATTATTCATTAGCTTGAGAAAAATTACCCCTAAACCACCTTTGTCCTTAGGCCGGCATACCTCTTTCCACTATACTCTAGCTCTCTTGACATTTTCTTCACTCCCATTCCAAAGTAACCTACTACAAAACATCAATGTTGATTTAATTACTCTTTTATGTATAACAATGGTAGCACGTTGTAATATTACAAAAATAACTAAACTTAATACTATAGCTAGTGATTAGTTTAGGTCAATCCAATAGAGATTAAATTATATTCACCCTTCTAGATTATATTTATATGTATAAAGGGGGTGGGGGTTTGTTTTAATTCAATTTTAAAAAAGCCAAAATTGAACTTATGAAAGAAAATAATGAAAAACAGTCAAAAGTAATGAAAGTGGTGAATGTGATATAATTCGATTCAAGGATCAATTTCAAACTAATGTGATAAAATTCAATTCACGGATCAATTTCAAACTAAACACAAATAAACAGATGTCATTATCATTTTCACACCTCTCTTAGAACTATTGATTATGAATTAATAATAAGCTCTATTAATCCTAGTTTTTCTTTATATTGTGTTTAATCAAAAGAAGCTTTTTAATTAAATCTAACTATCGAACAACCTAAAACATGCTCTCTAGATTTAGTTAGATAGTCACATTATGATTATAAAAATAGGTCAATATAAGAAATAATCACATAAGTTCATATTATTTAGCCTATGTTACATTATCTCTAATGATTCAATGTCATTAGTTTCCACAAATGAATCCAAACACAATGATTACATATCATATTCAAGATTTTACTAATGGGCTTACATAAAAGCAATCTGATAGAGCATTCAGATGGTTCTACATAATTCCCCAGTTCAATAAACACAAAATAATGTAAGCAATACTTAAAGAGGGGAAGAATATTGATACATAAAGATGATATGCTTAGGAGTGCTCCTCGACATCAATTTTACCTCCAAAATGGATTGAGAAGCTTAGCCATCTATAGTGTCTCAAAATGGTAAGTTTTTACCCTTCACAAAGTTTAACACCCTCTATATGGAAACTAAAACCATCCACACACATAATAACCAAATTCTTATACACGCATTCAAGGCATACAATTCTATTCAATATTATACATACACACATTACAAAACTCCCCAATGTTTAACATTATCATTTAACAGTAGTAATACATCTTTACATTTACATGATAATCCAAAAGAAAACATACAATTTTCTTTTTTCATTACATATGCAATCATCTGTAACTAAAAACACATTACAAAAATCCTTTTTCTTCAATCCCATTATCCCTGAGATAACTTAGAAACTCCTTATTCAAGTATTCACCACCTTGATTTGATCGAAGTGTCTTGATACTTTTACTGACATGTTTCACTACTTCATGTCTAAATTGTTTGAACATTTTAAATTCTTTAAACTTGTATCTCCTTCGATACACATATCCATATCATGAATAATCATCAATAAAGGTAATGAAGTACATAAAATCACCTTTGGCATGAATGGACGTCGGACCATATACATCATAATGTATTATATCTAATAACCCATTCACTTGTTAACCCTTTCCTTTAAAAGGTAATTTAGTCATCTTGCCTAATAAGCAAGATTCACAGATGGTAGCTTAGAGTCATTTAATTATGAGTCATATGATTCATAATTAAATGACTCTAAGCTAACACTCCTGTATAGTTTATACATACGCCTTTTACTTATATGGCGAAGTCGACTATGCTATAAATAAGATGATTTTAAGTTATTCTATTTTTGTCTTTTATTGTCATTGATATTTAAAACTAGATTGCACATATACAATATGTAAATACCATTGCACAACATAGCGGTACCATACAACATTTCATTTAACGTAATTGAACAACCATTGCTTGAAAAAGTTAAATGGAATCTTGTTTTATTAAGACATGAAACATATACAATGTTCTTTACCACAAACTGGTACATAATAGTAATTATCCAAAATTAACTCTAGCCCACTAGGAAGATACAAAACATGGGTTCATATGGCTAATGCAGTAACTCTTGATCCATTTTCCACATATAGGTCCATCTCTCTCTTCTTAAGTGGTCTACTATCCCTGAGGCCCTGCATATCAACACATATGTGTGAGCCACATCTGGTGTCTAATACCCAAATATTATGATCAAAAATAATATATACCTGAATGACAAATAACATACCTAAAGTAGACAGTAGAGCATCTAATTCCTTCTTCTACTTCAGTGACTCCAGATAAGCTTTATAGTTCCTATTTCAATGCCTTTCCTTGTTGCATTGAAAGCATATTCCCTTTGGTGTTTTCTCCTTTGAATTCTTCTTGGTTACACCTCCACTGACTTCTTAGGGTTATTCTTCTTCTTTTGGTTCCTCTTGCAAGAATTAGAAGTAGAGTCTAACAACATCATAGCCTTATTATCATTCTTGACAGCTTTCAGCTGTTTTGAGTAGATTAATCAGCTTAGCTATCAAAATGGATGTTTGGTTCTTTCAATAGTTAAGCACAAACTGTGAATAACTATCAATCAAACTAGTCAGAATTAAGTCTATACTTAATTTATGATCCATTATTAAACCCAAATTGGCTAACCTCTCAATGTATCCATTCATCTTTAGCGCATACTACACTGGAGATGATACCTCAACCATCTTAGAGCAGAAGAGCAATCTCAAGGTCTCCAACCTTTTAGACCGAGCTTGCTTATCAAATAGTTCCCTTAGATGGTAGACTATGGTATGAGCATCCATAGCCTCATGCTGCTTTTACAGTTCTGGTTACATAGGGGCAAGCATAATACAACTAGCCAACTCACTATCATCCAGGAGCTTCTTGTAAGCGTTCTGATCCTCACCAGAAGCATCGATAGTAGGGAGGTCACGAAGTGGCTCATCTAGGATATATCCTAGTTTCTGATATTTGAAAACAATTCTTAAATTCTGTAGCCAATTTAAAAAGTTTGGTCCCATGAGTTTGTTGGAGTTAAGCAGAGTGCGTAAGTTCATACTAGACAAAGACATCGTGACAATTCAATAACCTAGAAGAATGAGAGAAAGCATTAGATTGTACATAAATGCATATCGATAAGGATTTTAATCACATGCATTATAGGTCCCATTATTTTATCCAAATCCATAGCCTTCACTATTAATTTGAGAAAAATTATAATTTTCCTAATAAGTCGATATCCAATATCACTAAGAACGACCTTGGGTTTTCCCAATAAGCCACCATAAATTAATCAGTAGGTATCATTCATACCAATTGCATTCAGTTATGTAACTATCGACTTGTGCCATCAATTGTTGATTTAGCACACTTATTGGGTTATCAACTATTGATGCATATACATGGCATGTATACTACCCAACTTCGCCTTTATTCATGCTGACCTTGAAACAAATCAACGCTTCTAGTTAGGACTAACCCATTAATATGGAAATCTAATTTCCATGGTTTGAACATATTTGTGTAGAGTGGGCTTAGGTTTGACCAACAACCCAACACTAAAAGAATTCTGGTTCTTGCCCTATTAATGGAAGGCGTAAGTCCTAATATTTTGGTTGAGAGATTTATTCTTTTATATATATATACATATATATATAAACACACATATATATAT
>JANSVB020201783.1:0-12980 GCA_025504935.2 Erythroxylum haughtii
CCATCGATGATGGTTTCTCATTGAGTTCGCAAACTCACCCAACATTGCAATTATTTTTCAGGGATCGAAGAGTACCCTGTTGGACAAACGGGAGTATAATTACCGCACGCGGGTCAGAGTCAGATGTCGGGATCAGTTCGTGTCTGCATTAGAGTAGTGATGTTCTTTGTTTATTGAATTTCCGCAATTATTACAGATTAGTGTTTTTATTCAGTGGGCCAAATTGTTTAGTATGTAAATGATTTGTGAAAAAGAGAAGTGTTTTCTGAGTTTTAAATTGCAGTGAGTGTTTTAGTATGCCACCCTCGCGAGTCACGAGTTCGGATATCACCCCGATATCGGGTTCGGGTCACGCGGGAGTGGGATGCTACAGAAAAGCTCGAGACAATGACTTTTGTGCATGTTTCCAAACAGCAGAATGCAAATACTGGTCAGGCATGCCTTATTCATATGTCAAAGGTTCAGAGCATAAGCCCAATGGTTTGTGAGGATGATGATTTGGAAGTCCTAAATGATTTGAAGAAAAGGAAAAATAAAAAGACGGAGGATTTAGTTGGGTCCAACAACCTTCCTGAGGTCATTAGTATTGCAGTCCGGACCTCTAACATATCAAAGCTGCAACAACCTTCGACAAGTCCTCTTCAGCAGCCTCATCGGCAACAATGAGTTGTCTAAGTTAGAACTGTCAAGGACTTGGCAACTCCTGACAGTTCGAGCCCTAAACGAGTTGGTTCGTGTACATAAGCCTGATGTTATTTTTCTAGTTGAAACTATTGTCCACGAGGACAAAGTTACTCAGTTGAAGAGGCTATTGGGTTATGATTGCTGCTTTTCTCTTAATTGTATGGGTAGAAGGGGTGACTTAGCTATAATTTGGAAGTCACAAGATATGATTTCCTTTAGAGGGTTTTCTGCTGCTTTTATTGATATGGATGTTAATTTTGGCAATGGCTTGTAAGGACGACTTACGGGATTTTATGGTAATCCTGGAAAAATCGAGAAGAATGCCTTCTTGGACCTTCTACTTCAATTAAAAAGAACTATGATAGCCGTTGGTGTATCATTTGTGACTTCAATGAAATTATTGATTTAAATGAACAACTGGGTGGCTCTGATTATCCAGTCTCATTGATTCATAATTTTCGTGAGTGTCTAGATGATTGTGATCTAATGGTTGTACCATTACAAGGTTATGAATTTACTTGGGAGCATGGTAGGGGCACTGATAATGCAATTTTTGAACGACTTGATAGAGCTATAACTAATGATGCTTGGCTTAATCTATTTCCAAGTCAGCGCCTTCTTAATTTGTCAGCACCAACTTCAGACCACACTCATATTCTTCTCTCTCTCAAAAAATTTGTTCCAGGCCCTTTCATCAAAGCCTTTAGATTTGAGAATTGTTGGTTGATGAATGAAGACATCGAATCTATGATCTCTGGTAGTTGGAACTCCAATCCAACGTTAACTCTTCCTGAGAAATTAAGCTCTTGTACCGTTGCTCTTTTAACTGGAGTAAGACATTTGATGGTAACTTCAAGGGGAAAAAGAAGAACTTAAGACAAGAGTTGTTAAGGGCTAGACAAGATCCTAATGAGGCAGACCAAGTTGCTCAGTGAAAAGATGCGTTGAACTTATTGTTGGCTCAAGAAGAGATTTTTTGGAAGCAATGCTCAAAAAATTTCTGGCTTTTACATGGAGACTCCAATTCCCCTTTTTTTCATGCTCAGGAATCTACCATACATAGAGTTAATCGAATTTCTAGTCTTCAAAAATGTTGATGGCAATTGGGTAGATGATCCATATGGGATTCATAATATGGTTACCTAATACTTAACTGACTTGTTTCAACCTCCAGGTGAGCATGACTTCTCTGACTTTACAAACATGGCTCAATCTATTTCTGGTCATATGTATGAGCAATTGCTTGCACCGATCTCGACCGAGGAAGTTAAGAGAGTTGTGTTCCAAATGTACCCGGATAAATCTCCAAGACCAGACAGCTTAAACCCTTGTTTTTTCCAAAAATTTTGGCATGTGCTTAGTGAAGATGTGACTCGTAGCTGTCAGAATTGGTTTTCTACGGGAGTGTTCCCAAAAAACCTTAATGAAACCATTATTGTATTGATTCCCAATAAATATATACCTTATTCTATGAAGGATTTCAGCCCGATCTCTCTTTGCCTATCTAAGGTGCTAGCTAATAGACTTAAAATTGTTCTTCCACATCTTATTTATCCATTTCAATCTACATTTATGCCTGGACAAACGATTACAAATAACATAATGGTGGCCTTTGAGGTGATACATCATATGAAAGGAAAGACTCAGGGCAAACTGGGAGAAGTAGCCCTGAAGATGGACATTATTAAGGCTTATGATAAGGTGAGTTGGCAATTCCTACGACTACTTATGCTCAATATGGGGTTTGATGCTCGTTGGGTTGATCTTATTATGTATTGTGTGTATACAGTCAAATACATTATTTCTGTTAATGGCAAGAGTATTGTCCCAATTACTCCTCATCGTGGTCTCCGACAAGGTGATCATCTTTCTCCATATCTATTTATCTTATATGCAGAGGGACTTTCTTTTTTGCTCCAACATGCTTAGGCTTTAGGAGAATTACAAGGTATTCAGGTCAGACGAAATTGCCCTAGTGTATCTCACTTATTATTTGCCGATGATAGCTTTGTTTTTTTCAGAGCTAATGAATGAGAATGCCAAACGGTTAAAAACATTTTGCAATGTTATGAGCAATGTTCCGGTCAAGCGATGAATTTGCAAAAATTGGGCATCTACTTCAGTAGAAATACTATTTGGGAAACCAGGACATTAGTACAACATATGTTGGGTGTGTCTACTCCCCTTGACCATGGGAAGTATTTGGGGTTGCTCTCATTGATTGGAAGAAGCAAAACACAGGTGTTCAATTTTTTGAAAGATCGGATTCTCAATCGGTTACGAGGTTGGAAACACAAGTTCCTTTCTAGGGCAGGTAAGGAGATTCTTCTCAAGTATGTGGCTCAATCCATACCTGCTTATAGTATGGGTGTATTCTACTTTCCCATGTCATTTTGTGATGAGATAAAACACATGATGAACTCTTTTTGGTGGGGGGCCAAGTCTGATTGGAGGAGAAAGATATATTGGTTTTCATGGGATAAATTGGTTGTTCCTAAAACAAATGGCAGCCTAGACTTCTGCAATCTC
The DNA here is from genome assembly GCA_025504935.2 of Erythroxylum haughtii. NCBI lineage: Eukaryota > Viridiplantae > Streptophyta > Magnoliopsida > Malpighiales > Erythroxylaceae > Erythroxylum > Erythroxylum haughtii. The sequence goes on from JANSVB020201783.1 coordinate 3,214, forward strand.
CACTTCTTTAACCTAGCTATGTTGGCAAAATAAGATTGGAATTTCCTCTCCAACCCTAACTCTCTTCTGAGTAAGATCTTCAAAGCAAGATATTTTCCTAGATCGGATTTTCTAGATGCCACAGTTGGCAGTAACCTTAGTTATATTCGGATTGCGAGACAAAGATTTGCTTAGGTTTGGGATGAGATGGTGGGTGGGAAATTGTTCTAATATTCGAGTTTGGCTGGATCTATGGAGTAATGATGATTCCAATTTCTTTGTTCGGTCCCCGATGGTAGATAGACTGGAAAATCTTCGAGTAGTTAACCTGTTTCTACCAAATGCAGCTGGATGGGATCCCAAAAGGTCAATTCTATTTTTCCTGTTAGTAGATGTGGATTGGAAGATAAATGGACTTGGTATTTTAATAAGTCTAGATTCTATAGTGTCAAATCTGGGTATAGACTAGCAATTGACATGCTATCTGATTTGGAATCTTTTTACGTTTCGAGTAACTAGAAAGATGTTTGGAATTTGAGAATTCCTCTAAAAATGAGAGAATTTTTGTGGCATTCTCTCATAGGCATCTTGCCAACCAGGTTGGCGCTTCATAATAAGGGAATTCTTGTTCCTGTGGGTTGCCCTAACACGTGTTTTTCTAATTTTCTATTGCCATATCTCCATCATAACACATGTGGGATTGCTGAAAAGATTGCAGCAATTTCGTGGGATATTTTCGAAATGACCTGATTTGGAATGAGAATTAAGCTCCTACTAGCATGATCATTCATATGTCTTTGGCTAAAGCTACAGACCGGCAACAAGTAAGATCTTTTGAATCTCATACTGCTCCAGTTGAGTATGATCAAAGCTCTATATTATCAAGTTGGTGAAATCCTATTGTTAGGTGAATTAAATGTAACACCGATGCTGCTCTCTTTCTTGGACATAAATTGTTTGGTGTAGCTGCAGTTCTTAGAGATTCAAATGATGTATTCCTTCATGCACGAACAGACACATTTGCTGGAACTCCATCCTCAGAACTTGCTGAAGCTATTTCTATTCGAGAAGCCCTTTCTTGGCTTATCTCTATCCTACACTGTCAAGTTGATCTTGAAACAGATTGTCAATCTGTATTTCATGCACTCCAGGCTAAATCTGTTATACTATCAAAGATTGGTACTGTTTTATCAGACCGTTTGTTCTTTACAAGCCAAATCACTGGCTTATCCTTTCACTGGATTTCAAGATTAGGTAATATGGTTGCTCATTCTCTCACAAAGGTGGCCATGTTTTATCCTAATCCAATGTTCTGGACTTCTACTCCTTCTTTTCTTGGTAATGTACTTGATTATGATGTTTCTAATCCTAGCACGAGACTTTAGTTTGGGTAATTAAGTAGATTTGTTTTGGCTGGGTTAGCATGTCCGTGCTTTGGTTATTTGTACGTTATATTAGTTAAATTAAAGTTTTATTCTAAATAAATAAACATCAATGCAACAAGCTAGCTCCACAAGCCTTGCAATGTGTTTTTATTAGGTATGCAATAAACCAAAAAGGGTACTGGTGTTATCATCCTCCAACTAAATGTATGTTCATAATGGATGTAGTATTTCATAAAGATAAAATGTATTTCTCTATGTCTGAACTTTAGGGGGAGTACTAGAAGTAAATTCAAACCTTTGATTATGAACTTTAGGCAGAGTGTGAAAGGGACTATCATTTTTTTAGATCGTAATGATGGTACTCAAAGGGACTATCATTTTTTTAGAGAACATAAAAAGGAGCAGGAAGTGACTATTAAACCAAAGGATATTGAATAAGAAGGGAATACTAAAGAGGAGGATGTTGGTCCATCAAATGTAGAAGTCGAGACTCTCACTAATATACCACACCAATCGTTTATTAAAGATGTTCCTATTCTTGGCCCTGAGCCACTCAGAAAACAACTACCAGAGCATCTTACCAGAGGAGCTCCTAAGCTCACATATGAACCTGAAATTTCAAGTAAAGTAAAATATCCCACGAGTCATTATGTGTCAAAGAATAATTTTTTAGAATTAAATAAGTTATTCGTAAATCAATTATTTGTTGCAGCTATTCCTAACGTTGTGTAGGAAACTCTAGATGTTCCAAAGTAGAGAGCTATAATGAATGAGGAAATGAACTCTTTACAAAAGAATAAAAAATAGGATGCCAATGGGTTTATCAAATACGTCATTTGTAAATCAATTATTTGTTGCAGCTATTCCTAATTGTGTGCAAGAAGCTCTAGATGTTCCAAGGTAGAGAGCTGTAATGAATGAGGACATGAACTCTTTACAAAAGAATAAAAATTAGGATGCCAATGGTTTTACACTGTAAAGTACAATGCAAATGGCACAATTGAAAGGTTCAAAGCAAGATTGGTGGCACAAGGGTATATCCAAACCTATAAGATTGATTACAGAGAGACATTTGCTCTTATAGCTAAAATAATATTAGAGCATTATAATCCCTAGCTGCAAACTTAGATTGGCCTTTGCAACAATTTGATGTAAAAAATTATTTTTTTCATGGTGACTTTTCTGAAGAAATCTATATAGAACTTCCACCAAGTTGTATGGTAGCAAAAAGCATAGTAAAAGGATTTGTAGAATGAAGAAATCATTGTATGAGCTCAAGTAGTCTCCAAAAGTATGGTTTAGTATGTTCACAAGGTCTATGATAACTTTTGGATATCATCAAAGCAATTTTGACAACACTTAATTCTTAAAAAGAAGGTCAAATCACTGCTCTTATTGTATATATGGATGATATGGTGGTGACAGGAAATGATCCAGAAGAGAGAAATGCACTACAGGAATACTTATCTAGGGAATATGAAATTAAAGATCTGGGTTGCTTGAAATATTTTCGTAGGATTGAAGTTTCTAGATCAAAGAAAGGAAATTTTCTATCTCAAAGAAAATATGCATTAGACTTATTACATGAAATTAGTATGTTAGTATGTTAACTAGCTAATACACCAATTAAGGTAGGCTATGATAAAGGAAGATACCAAAGGCTTGTAGGAACGGTAATGTATTGGCTCACATAAGACCTAACCTGGCTTATATTTTGAGTATTGTTAGTCAATTTATACATATCCTGGAGAATAATATGTTAGGGTAGTTATGAAAATTTTGAAGTATCTAAAATATGCTCCTAGTAAAGGAATTTTGTTTGCTAAAAATATAGATTGGCAAATTATAGATGTGTATATAGATGTTGATTGGGCTAGATCAATGGAAGATAGGCGATCAACTTCTAACTACTTCACATTCGTAGGTGGTAATCTGGTGACATAGAGAAGTTAAAAAACAAAAGGTGGTTGGTCGCTCAAGTGCAGAAGCTGAATTAAGAGGTATAATACTTGGTTTATGTGAAGTTTTATGGCTCATACTACTTTTTATAGGATTTAGGCTATCCACTGAAACAACTAATTAGTCTATATTGTGACAACAAAGTTGTTTGTGATATAGCTCATAATCCAGTCCAACATGATAAAAAAAAATATGTTGAAGTTGATAGGTTCTTCATTAAGGAGCAGTCGAATGAAATTTTTTTGGATTACCCAATATTCAATTTAAGGATCAACTGGATAACATTCTTACTGAAGCAGTTTCAAATCACATGTTCTCAAAATTTCTTGACAAGTTCGGCATACATGACATCTAAGCACTAACTTGAGGAGTGAGATTTTTTTCTCTATTATTGTTGGGATTATACAACTATAAATATATTCTTTGAATCCTAATTTCCAGCTGTAGGATTAATTGTTAAGATTTCTTCTTCTTCTCATCTTTCAAGTATTTCTATACCATAAAGTATAAAGGAAGTATGTTACTTTTAGTTTTTACAAAAAGGTATTGTTTGGTTTGCTTATGCGAGAAAATTTAGGTTCCATTTAGATCAAATTCAGGAGCAAGAATCACATAGCCCGATCTTATTGGTTGATGAAGCTAAAGTAAAAGATAAAGAAGACTTGTTAGGAGCTGAAAGTCCAAGCTGGTTCCACTTGATTCCATTGTTACTATTGATTTCAGGGAAAGAAAAGTTAGGATTTATAAATAGTAAAAATTGCAAGAGTTCCAATGATAATGAAGCTGGTTCATGTAGGAAGTTTTTGAAACCTATGAACTCATCCTGTAATGTTATTATTTTGGTCCTTCTTAATAGTGATTTATCCTCTGAATGTTGCTTGTAAGTATACATTATAATAGGCAAAAAGGGCACATTAAACCCTAAGGTTTACATCCGTTGACAAATTTAACCATAATATTTCAAAGAATACAAATTAAACCTTATCATTAGATAAACGTTAAAAATTCAACTCTAAGTTAACAGAGAAATTGACGGAAATGTAGCGTTGTGCTGACCTAGCATATGTTTATAATATTTTTAAGTCCCATGCAATCACGTGAATCTGAATTGACAGTGTGAGTCCGTATATTTAAATTAAAATTTTAAATCAAATTAATATTTAAAAGTATAGGACCCACTTAAATTAACTATATTAACCTGTTAACTTAACCGATAATTTAACCCCAGCAACTTTTTCTTCTTTGGTGCATATCGTCGATCACCTTCTTTGGAAACCTTATAGTCCTCTTAAACTTGATGTTTGGATGCAGCGCTCCCTCATATCTCTGATAATGTTTTTTTTTTCTACAATGTCCTCCCTCAATAACTTGAAAGCACCTGGAATTTCTCTCCATCCATGGCGTATATATGCACATTCCTATACTTATTTTATAAATAAGTCCCCTTTAAATATGCTCCTTTGTTCACTCATCCGTTGCGCCATTACTTCAAAGTTACAGTTTAGCTTCTGTATATACTCCAGATCTGTGAATCTTTCCCATATCCCCTCTAGGTAATTGCATTTAAAGAAGAGGCGACGTTGAGTTTCTAAACAAAACTGGCATAAGATTGGGTTCGATCCCTTTCTCACATATTTCCTTCAAGAACCTCTCTATCACGTCGATCCTACCAATTTTGCGCCACCCATATATCATAATCATGTACATCCTAGCATTAACTCCATCCTCAGTTTTCCGTTTGTTGAAGAACTCGACAGCAACCTTCATATACCTGTATTTGAACCTACCTAATACAAGCCAAGAAAAAGAAAAGACAGATGTGTATGATCACGACAGTACTCATGTTAAAATTCGAGTTTTTCCCAAGCCTCTTTTCTTCAACATCATTATCCTTCTTTCAGCCATTAGTACTATTATAAAAACCCTTGACCTTGTCTATCAATTGTTGATGTATCAAGAGTAAGCTTGATACATTCATTGTACTTAGATAATAACTTTTTTACATTTACATTATAATTAATTGTTATAATAAAATTACAAAATTAAAATTAAATTCACTTCTTTGTAGGGAATTATGAAAACATTATCATTGCTGCATCCTTTTAATAAATATATATTGGTTTGTAATTTATATCTTTTACTTTATATAAATATTTTGTATAATTTATAAGTAATTTGATCTTACACTTTACTATAAATGGTCATGCTATAATTTATAATTTATGATTTAAAAAAAAAATAAAATACAATTTATTCAATTTCTCTTAAAATAAATATTAAAAAATTTAAAAATATATTAAACGATCGGGCTGACTGAGGACTGACGAACAGGCCAAGGTTCGACAGGCGGGCCTCTCGAACCGGTTGACCTCAGCTCGCTTGAAATTTTTTTTGCAGGACCAGCCGTGCTATTGACGACTCGAGCCCAACTGACCTATTGAAAAACCTACTGATTATCTAACAACATAGCATACGTTTGGTCAAGTACACATCATAGTGGGATGGTATAGACATGTTCTCTCTCTACCAACCTTCGTCCCTAACATCCGACAACCTTGCACCCTCCCCCTCTACTAGCTAACTATGTTAAACTTCTAAATAACCACTTAAAACTGCCTCCTAACTACCCGATCCATATGACATCTTGAACACCTGAATAGATCATGCAAACCAACCTTATCCCTAATTTATTTACAATAATGTTAAACTTGATTCCCCTTTGAATAGAGCCTCAAACAACAAGGAGCCCAGCAAGATTCAAGAGTTTAGTGAGACAAAAACAACCTGGTCTTCGGTTATGGGTGACTCAGGTAGTTTAGGAAAGATCAGGTATGTGGAATCTAACTACGATGAACCTATATAGGCTCCAATGGAAATAATGTTAATGGGTGCTAGGAAGTGGAGTTCCTCAGTTTTGTGTGTTTTTTTTAGAGAGAAGATTAGGGTTCCTAGTGGTGAGTAGATGGGCAAATGCAATATGGAAAAATAGGGGCTACTAAGTTTATTGGTGAATAAAGACTAGTTATTTGTATCTATATTCAACTTAGAGAAAAATGCACAGAGAGTTATACAAACTAGTCCTTGGCACATACAAGACTACCCAATCTTGCTGAAAAAATGCCATCCAAGAGTGACAATGGATAAGAATAAGCTTGACACCGTTCCTCTATGGGTGAACTTCCATAAGGTTCCCCTTGAGTATTGGTCAACTGAAGGAATAATTTAAATTGCTAGCAAGGTAGGGAAGCCTATACAAATTGATGAAAATACTAGGTGGATAGGCTTTGCTAGGGTACGTCTAGGTGATGATATCATAAGAAAATTACCTGAAGAGCTGAAAATTATGAAACTGCATGAAGTTGGGAAGTTTGTAAAGGATACCTTGAGAATCTCATATATGTGGAAGCCAAAAATAAAAGAGGAAAAATATGTATGGATAAGGAAAGAAGCTAAAGAAGCAACAAGGGATGGTGAAATTGAAGGGATTAAGTTAGTAGAGATAGAAACAGAAAATCCAACAGAATAGAGGGAAACTCAAGATGGGAGTAGGGATGAGTTATTTGAGATGGAGGTTTCTATAGTAGAAAAATTGGAAGATGGAAGTGGAAACAAAGAAGAGTTACCTAGGAAGGAGATCCTTATTGCAGATAGTCAGACTGAGGAGGGGGGGACTTGAAAATCAACTTGTGTGTAGCAGGTAACCAATGATGGAGAAAGGGTAAACATTAGGATTAGAGTCTATCATATCTAGTTTATCTCTTGGTAGAGGTAGGAAATTTAAAAGAAGAAGATCAGGTAGAAAAAAAGTCATGAATAACTTTGTTATTTGGAATGTTAGGGGCCTTAATAGTATTAATAAGCAACTTGTAGTTAGGGAGTTTATAAGGAGCAATAATGCATATTTTTTTGGTTTGTTGGAAACCAAAATAAAGTAGGAATAACTTCAAAGATGCCTGTGTTATTCTAGTAATGACTGGAAGGTGATATCTAATCACACTTGTCATGCTTATGGGAGAGTGGTGGTTGTCTATAATTCATCAAGGCTAGAACTGATTAGTTGGTATTGCACTGATTAGGTGATACACTGTGAGTTGAGGATCTTAAAGAATGTCAGAAGGTGGGCTATTTCGACAGTATATGCTATAAATCTTATTTTCCAAAGGAAACCATCATAGGAGGATTTGACTAGGAAAAGTAACAATATGATAATATCTAAGAATTGGAGGGGGGATTGAGTTGCGAGTGGAAGGTAGAAAAGGTTATAAATTTCCAATAAACTAAAATATGTTAAAGACCACTTGAAAGCCCTTAGTAAAAACAATGCAGTACTAGGATCTAAGGAGAAGGGGAAGGTATTGAAGGCTCTACAATACTATCAAACAAGAATAATGCAAGATCCAAAGAATCAAAATTTAAAGGTAAAGGATAAGATGATCAAAAGATACAATAGTATGTTGGAAAACTATGAAAGCCTAATGAGAGAAAAATCTAGAATGTTATAGCTGAAAGAAGGGGAGAGGTGTACCATTAATATTCCAAAATTTCCAAATTACACAAGATACTTGAAAGATAATTTCTCAAAATGCAATTACAACTTTGTTTTACATAAATCACTCCAAAACAACACAAAACATGCAAATTCGGATTTATGCCTTGATTCACTTTCACTTGATCTCTTGCTCATCACCTGAATAGGGGAAAGAGAGTGGGGGTGAGCTTAAAAGCTCGTGGGTAACATGCTTAAAATGAATAACAAGCGAAACCGTTCAAAAAGTTCATTCTCATAGAAATTTCTTAATGAATCATAAAACACTTGTTTCTCAAAATTCTTGTCATGTAATCAAAATCACAACAACACAATTCATGCATTTTTCAACTTGTTCACAAATCATAAACACATCAGAAATGATTTGGGTGGATCCAAAATAGAACGTACTACACATTTCCTCTAAGGGTCCTATATAGTCGTGAATAGAACGTACTAACACAATCCCACAAAATGGTCTTGCGTAGCCGTTAACTTATGGGAGTCCGCGAGGGAGCTCCATACCACTAGCGGGCAGGCGGGAGAAGCCTTTAGACAAGTGCACTTGACTTAACTTAGGACACCACCATAAACTCACATAACATGTAATTCATGACTTGAAAACTAATTGCCCAAATGGCAACATTTTGCAAACTTGTCTTTCATAAGCATGAAATATTTCATATGCATCTTCAAAACACAATTTTATAAACTTAAAGTCTTTTCAAAATCATTTCCATATCACAATTCATCATCCAAAACATGTAGCAATTTCATAAATCATTCAAAAGCAACAATTGTCACAATGATAAAAGCAATGAGAAATCATTTTATTCTTTTGACTAAAAAGAAAACATAATGGCTCATTATCTAATTATAAACTTGAAACCCACCTTATTTCCTTGCTCATAATCTTGCTCAAAGATATCCTCTTCCCTTGTTCCTCTTCCTTTCCTTGATTTCCTTTAACATAAGCCATAATCCCCAAATCAATAGGCATTCCAATTGGAGAACCCTTAGAACATATTCACTAAAATTGACTAGAATTCTTAAACCCAAACATTTCTTAAGCTATATGAACCAAAACTATCTCAAAAATCCAAAGATCAAAATCCATCCTTACCTTGAATCTTCTCCAAATGAAGAGTTTGATGGCTCTAATGGAAGCTCTCATCCTCCTCTTCCTTTTTCTCTTATTGAACAATCACAAATTCCTTCTTGAAAGCCAAGCAAAATGAACCCTAGTTTCTTTCTTCTTCTTCTTCTTCTTTTCTCCTTTATCTCTTCTTTACGACTCTCTCTTTCTTCTCTTCTCTCAATTTTTGTTGCTTCCTTCTTCTTTAAAAACCAAACAAACCTCCTTATTACAATTATGCCATTAATGAGTGAACAATGTCCAATTTACCCTTACATATATGCCTTGTAACTTAAAAGCTTAAGTGATCTTCCCAAAAAGTCCTCATACATACATATTCTTGCTACTTAATTTCACTAAACCATATTTTAAAAATCCTACCAACATTAACATAATAATTAACTCCAAATAAAATAATTAATCTCGCAAGACCTCAAAATTTATTTAAATCATGCTTAACTCCTTTCAAAAATCAAGACCTTTTTCTAATCATGTAATTGAAGGAATTTGATAACACTTCCTTCTAGAAAAATGTTCCTCATTGTCTTAATTTTATAATGACACCAAAATCATTCAATTTGGTTTGAAAATCCAAAATTTATATCCCAAAACATTTCCGAACTACTCTTATACTGAAACAATATTTTGTGCTCAACTTCCATACAAAAATTGAAAATCTTTGCAACCAAATTAAAACTCAATTTCATTAGATAAGTTGTAGCCCTATTTCTCTAGTTTAATCCAAATTAAGAATCACCTCATTCGGATAACTAGAGAAAAAGTT
>JANSVB020201829.1:0-12963 GCA_025504935.2 Erythroxylum haughtii
TGTAATGTGATTACTGAAATTATGTTTTGATCGAAATGTGTTCGTTTTGAAGTGGGCCCAGTATGGTTATTGATTTCCGCAAATTAGTGCCTTTGTGTCAGTGGGTCCCAAATGGGCGAAAGCCGTATTTGTAATAGGTTTTCTAAAAGTGGTCAAGATTTTCACGGACCTTTATATAATTGAAATTGTGATATGATTAAAATGATTTCGACTTATTGTGGACCCGATTGTTTATTGAATTCTGCGTTTGCGATGACTTCAGAAAAATGTTTAAATAATGGCTTTCCGCGTTCAGTACTGAAATTTTAGTGCCGTAGCTTACTAATCTCGTGTGGCGCGGACTCGGATATCACCACGACATCGGGTTCGGGTCCTGCGGGGTTGGGATGCTACATCAAATGTTGCATTTATTAATCACCATTTTCTTTTGTACTTAGTTCTAAAACTTGTATCTTTTCACACTTTAGGGTAGCCAATGAAGAGTCACTTCTCCTAATTCTCATTACTGGAAACATGCCCATAAGCAAGACATCAAAGGTTTTCATCCTAGACAAATTTACCGTACTTTTATCCAAACTTCCTCAGCCACTCTTATGTCTAGGGAAGTTTATGGTGATCTATTAATGAGGTAACACATCATACTGCTTCCACTCAAAAAAATTTTAGGAATCCTTCATTAAACCTTAAACACCTAGCTCTTTTAGTTGCATATCTATTCATCCTGTCTAAAATATTGTTTTATTGAGATGTTTTTAAAATTGTGTAGTAGCTCTGAATCTCATGCTCCTAATATAATTTCTGAAATTATGAGCTAGTGTAAATACCATTATCTAATCTTAGATACTCGAATTTTTTCCTATCTAATTCTTTATCTCAACCTTCCATGCCATGAACTTTGTAAAGAATTTGAATTTTTACTTTATACAGAATACCCAAATTTTCTTTAAAATTTTATTAATGATTGTGATAAAGTCCTAAGATCCACTCAAAGACAACTCCACCTATACATTAGTATATACGTAGTCTAAAATTCTTTTAGTTTTGTGCTCACTCGTCTTAAATGTCACTTTAGACTATTTACTAAGTACATAAAACTTATAGAAATAGGATTTATACTTTATAGTTTTTGACACCCTTAATTAGGTTCCTATTATAAAGTTTTGTCATCTTTTGTTCACTGAGATGGCCCAACCATATTATATAACATAGTGCTATCATCATTTGACTTTATTGTGGCAATATGTCCATTTGTAACTATGCTCTCCATCAGTCTATAGATGTTCTCTACTAATCTTGACCCTTTCATCACATTTAATGCACACTTTACCATCTTATTATCTTTGTCAATATTACACAAAAATCATTTACATGTAAAGAGTTCAAAGAAATAAGTTTTTTCCTTAAACTTGGTACATGTCAAAGATCATACAACTTTTTGATAATACCATCAAACATCATGATCATAATTTGTTATATTTTGAAAATTTGTAAGCTTTATTGTCTCTTAGTTAGACAGTATTAAAGTGGCCTAAAATGTATCATATAAACTAATTTTGTGGGTGTTATGTGATGTGAGTATATCGTATCTAATATCTATAATTCTTGAATTTTGTTGGTTTGAAATGTATAATATATATTTATGCTACAATTTGAGTCTTCGCTTTGTACTACATTAACAAACCTTGATGAATCATCAAATTTCCTTTTTTCATCATACATCTCTTTATTTGGATATCCCCTTTTGATATCTTGTTTACTCATACTTGTAGCACCAAATTGTCTTTATACCTTTGAATTAGATTTAGAACTCCTGTTAGATGAGCCATTTGTACTCTACTTCCTTTTATGATTTTGGTTTTCCTTTATACATAAATCATTAGTATTTAGTCTCTTTTAGTTGTGAGCTAATAAAGCAATGGTGATATTTCTCCAAACCAACTTTCTCTTTACTCAATGTGATCATGGTTACCAAATATTCATAAGAAAAATGTAAGAATATAGAAAATTTATTGCTTTATCCTCATAAAGAATAGTTACCTCAAGTTTTAATAAGTTATTCACCTCTTGGTTGAATGGATGGATATATTGTTCCAAATATGTTCCTTTATCTTTATTTTATATAATTTATGCTTCAAATATAACTTGTTTGTGAAAGACTTTGACATTTATCAACTCTCTTCTCTTTTTATACCTCTATAGGGGATGCAATCTCCATGACATGGTACATGAACTTGTCCACAACATAAAGTTATATGGTTCTAACTACTGTGTCTATAAGTTTTCTAAGTCAAGCTCATCAATATCTTTTGGCTTTTTCTCCTTCATCTACTTCAAGATGCTTTGTTGCACTAACAAATCCTTCACTCTCCATTCTTATAGTCTAAAATTCATAGTTCTATTGAACTTCTCCACTTCAAACTTTACAATTGAAATCGTATTGCTTTAACGATTCTTTAATACCATTCATTGAGAAAATAGATAATAAGAATAATGAATAATGAAATAAAGAAAACAAGAACAAAAAATATGATGTTCAACCAATTAAATGTGTCTATGTCTTCGGAAGCCAAGAGCGATTAATTCTTTATTGAATAATATGATGATAGTTATATCAAATTATGTTTATGATGATAAATATTTATATATAAACCCTAACTATTAGAATTTTACTCAAATAACCCTTTTACCAAGTCCAACCTAATTTAACCATTACTCTAGTGGGTCTTAAAATTCTTTTAAAGTTTAAAATTAACCAAAATATGTCCTTAGATAGGCTAACTATTATAGACAAAATTATATCTAAGTTACGGTTCTCACTATATAATAATATCTTTGTCACGTCTGTATCCTCAAACTATGCATTGTCCTATTTTTTTCATATACTAAAATATGGTTGAAGACATGATTGTATCCTAAACACTTAATTTTTTTTATTTCTGATGAACATGACAAGTTCTTTGGCACACTTGTGGCCTTTACCTCTAATTCTCAAGAAAGAATACACTTTACCCATAACATTGTTTACTCAAGAATTTAATAAAAGCTTATTCTTATCTTAAAACTTATACGCCTATTTATACGAACCATACACATCAAGAATTTTGTTAGAAAGTGAGGAACCCAGTGTACAAGATTATAGACTAGGGTCAACAGTTGTGCTAGTGCAATATGCAGTGTTAGTGCTAAACCTCATCTACAAAGTCAAGCTTTACTGATTATGTACTGAAACTATATAAGATCCTAAGCTTTTTATACCTACACCCATTTAAATGTTCTATTGGCTTTTATAATTTATGGTGCATGATTGCCTTATTTCTTTCCAATCCAAGAACATTTTCATGGTGTTTTTCTCATTTGCGATAAAAAGAGAGCATTTCACTTTTATGCAATGGTTTGAAGAGTGAATTATCTACCTTTTTATTATATGAAAATTGCATAACCTTAATGAGATTTTTTAACAAATTAAACATAACTTCAGTGAAAGTAAGGGACATTATGGGAAGGAAAACAAATGTTTTTTGTTAGTGAAACAAATATAGATTTAAAGCTTATTAAGTCAAGTTTTAAATAGCACAAGTTTTAGGTTCATTAGAGTTTTTAAAAGAAAGTTATAGCTATTTTATTAAAGACTGCTCAAATATAATACATGTTTAGAATTATATTATGTACATTTTTTTCATTAATAGTTGATATTTAAGCTTATAAAAAGACTTGTAATTAGTTGTTATAAGATAGAGATGAGAAGAGGAAATCCAAAAATAATTTTTTTTCAGTTAACCTTTTCATTTCTTCTTCCTCATTTGTGTTAATGATCCATACTTGTAACTCACTATAACTTATAACAAAGTGGTATCAGAGCTTTATTAAAATGATAACCAAAACTAATATCACCTTCCAATACCAATAACTAACCAAAACAAACTATAATAGATGGGTGCTATGCATGAAGGCCATAATTGGGTCTCATGGCTTATGGGACATTATCGAGAAGGGATATGAAGATCCCGTAGACAAGGATATTGCAACTGTGGCTAAACTAGAAGCTTGACAGTGAGTAAAGAACAGAGATCAAGTGCACTCTCAATTATTCATCAAGGGCTAGATGATGTCATTTTCAAGAAGATACCCAATGCAACAAGAGCCAAGGATGCATGGGAAATTCTAAAGAATTCCTTGAGATTGAGTTGATTTTAAAGAAGGAGAATGAGTTTATAGTAGATTATTTTACTTGAGTATTGGTAGTGTTGAATCAAATAAAACGACTCGATGAAAAAAAGGAAGATGCAAGAGTAGTATAGAAGATTTTGCACTCTCTCGCCTCAACATATACCCTAAAAGTATTATAGGATGTCTAGGGTATTGAGAAGTGAACATAATAAATTAAGTGCATCTAAGTATAGTAAGAGACATAATGGTACTTAATGTGAAAGATATGGATAAATGGATAATTTGTTCTTTTTGGCATGGACATCAATACTTAAACATGAAATATGTATGGGAATTTTGACATGTTTGCTTGGATTATGAACATGATATTAGGGGAATTGGTAAAGGAAGTATCTCATTTGCTTATGCAATGTTTTGGTTAAATCGGATCTATTTTTACGTTGCTCTTACATGATAAGATTGAAGTTAGTTGATTTGGGACATGTACCTCGTTGAATGGATAGATTCCACTGAATAGACTTCTGTAATTTGGCCATATCTTAGCCTGTAGACCTCAAAATTGGATAATTCTGATTGGAGATGCAACTAGAGACATAACATTAAAACTTTGATAAAGGAATCGAAATTTGATTCTGCTTATAAGATTTTTGAATTCTGGTTTGAAGTTGTGTTCTAGCTGCTGTCCTTATTTTCGAATAGCCTTTAGTTTTTTTGGGGATTAACTCCATACATGATTAACAAAAATTGCATGAAATTTATGTCATTAGAAACTTAAGACATAGAGGAACGAAATTAATTGATAATATTATAGGCTAATGTGGGAATTAAAGGAAGAAGAAGGACCAATATGTAATTTTTTCTAAAGTTAACACATGGATCAATTGGAGTAAAGCATATGTGACCAATAAGATTAAAGCTTATGTGTGTCCAATAGAACTGTCATACATGGTCCAATAGAATTATAACACTTGGTCCAATAGAATTATAACACGTTGTCCAATGGGATTGTAATACATGGTCCAATAGGATTGTAACATATGGTCCAATGGGATTGAAACATGTGTCTAAGACTAGAAAATTCATGAAAAGGCACATGGAGAGGGAAGATGGACGGTACTTAAGGTTTTAACTTCATATTTTTCTTCTCTCTATTTTAATTTCTTCATCCCTTAATTTTTTATTTGGTGAGTCAAGCAAAGCCAAAGAGGAAGGGAAGGAAAGTTATTAAAGAATTACTTTACCAATTTTAAGTTTTGGAAGTGTACTAGTTGCTGGGATGACGCTTTGGTGTTATTTTAGTGTTATCTTGCATAGAATTGGTTGTATATGACAAGAGAATATCGTGTTAGTGGAATTCTATCTAGTTGTTGAATCGGTCACATTGTTTGGATTATATCTCAGCCTAAAGAGCTCTAAATTTGGTTATTTTAGTTGAATATGAAAACTAAGACATAGAACTAGAAATCTCTAGAAGAGACTATGGCTTAATTATGACCTTATGACATTGGAAATTGAGATTGAAAATGGTGACCTGATGTTATCTCTATTTTGGAGCAGCTTATGATATTTGGTCTATATCTTATGATTAGGAAGTCCAAATGGTCTGATTGTTAGTTCTATGGAAACTAGAGAAATAGGGTAACAAATGTCTAGAAGAACTCAAAATGTAATTCGAACTTTTCTATATTTATATTAAGGAACAAGTGGAGTTCGTCATGTGATTTGCTTTTGGATTTATTGTTTACCTATTTTTAGACCCACTGTGGGCTTAGCCCAAATTGCAGTATTTTGAGTTTGTTTTCATTTTTTATTTTTACCGAATCTTATTTGAACCTTTTTTAATGTATATGAAACTTTTCAAACACCTAGAAATAAATGAAATAGGGCTTACATTATATGAATTAGGTGATTGAACATTAGAATTTAAGATTCAGCAAAATGCATTCCAAAGAAAACTTGCATGTACATAATTAAATTATTTGTATGTATATTTATTACTCATATATGTATAGTATGATTATGTAAGTGTGATTTTGACACCTTTCGAATAGTGATAAGTTATGACTTGGATGTATGAACACAAGTATAAATTTTATGACTTGAAATATATATCATATGACTTGTCAATATATGAATTATGAGATTGGCAAATGGTTAAAGGAAATCTTACAGTGCCTGCTCTATTGTCTTGGTGGTGGATAGATAAGTATGCCTATAAGGATATAACGCATCTACTATAGTTTGACACCAATGGTATCTTCATTTCGAGACTATAATGTCTCCACAATCTGATACCTTCGGGTATCCACAATCTGATATCTTTAGGTATCCATAGTCTGATACCTTCTGGTATCAACATTTTGATACTTTCGAGTAGCCACAATTTTGATATCTTCGAATATCCATAGCTTCGTTATTCACACCCATGAAAATGTGCAGACCTAACATAGAAAGTAAAGTAAAGGGTTATAAATAAGAAATATAGCACGACAATATAAATAATTGATATTGATGAGCATTAGCATTCGTACTAATAATTTGTATCAATGAGCATTGAATATCAATATTTGGCTTATAACTGTGCATTTTCGGTATATAGATAATATGTTGAAGAATATTTACGTTATTTTTTGGTATGCCATCATCATTTACATAAGCGTTGAATATTAATGTTTGGTTTATGAATGTGAATTTATATTATGTGAGTTGTGATATTTCTAAATGTGTGTGCTTGATGGATAACTGTTGTAAGTGGCCATCCAAACTAAGTATTTTTCCCACTAAGCTTTCAAACTTAGCATGAGTGTTAATTTGTGTAGGTCTAGGTCATAGGAGTGAGATACAGGGAACATCTGCAAGAACCAAGACCAATAGTTAGGAATAAAAGAACCTTTGGATGTGTCTTTTGATTAAAGAATGGTTGTATATGTAAAAAAAGAAATTGTATGTTTTCCTGTTAGATTAACATGTAAATATAAATATGTAATATTAGTTTTCAATGATAATGTTAAATGATATGAAATTTTGTAATATGTATATATGTAACATTGGATAGAAAAATATGTAATGACATTCCCTGTAAATGAATAAAAATGTATCCCTTGATTGTTTGTACAAGAATTTGATTGCCATATATGTGGGTGGTTACAGGTTCCATATAGGAGTTGTTACATTCTCAACATAAAATTCATTCTAGTGGTGTTGGCAATTGAAGAATCGTAGGACATAAAGTCTATGACCATCAACGAGTTAAATGGATCATTGTTAGCTTGTGAAGAAAGAATGAAAAAGACCTGACAAGAACTTGTAGAGTAAATTTTATGTTGTTTAGAATTCTATTATGTATCTTTTTTTATTAATAGCTGGTATTTAGGCCTATAAAAGATTTGTAATTAATTGTTATAAGATAGAGTAAGAAGTGGAAATATAAAAATAAATTATTTTCAATTAACCTTTTCTTTTCTTTTTCGTCATTTGTGTTAAGGATCTATGCTTGATAACTCACCGTAGCTTCGAACAAACCTTTCACACTGATTCAAAAGTTAAGAGAAGTCAAAGGTCTATCAAGATTTTAACTCTTCTTTTCATTGTTCGTCATTAAGTTTGGACCCTTGACAAAGGATAACTTTGTAAACTCCTCCGTAGATAAGTCAGATGCTCATCCTTACATAAGCTTTTTTTTTTGGTTACATCATATAAGACTAAAGAAGACTAGTCTCGATAAAAAGCCACTCTATAAGCATCTGCTTGTAATAAGCAAACAAGACCCGGAGGGGGTCTGAACCAAACCCGAAGCTCCACTGAAGAACCCGATCCTAGTCGAGCAAGAAAGTCGGCACATTAATCGCCTTCACGAAAGGCATGAGAAAATTTATAATTAATGCCACAATCAAGTAAGAACCAGATATCACGAATAATATGAGCATGAGGATGAAAATCAATCGAGGCTTAACAGTGAGCCACAATCTTGAGGGCTTCCAACGAATCAGACTCGATCTCTAAATATTCACAATCGAGGCAAATAGCTAATTCAATGCCAGAGCGGAGAGCCCATAACTCAGCAGTTATATTAGAGGTGACACCAATAGAAGAAGAAAACCCAGTAATCCAGCTACTGACATAGTCTCGAATTAAGCCCCCAATACCAACTTTACCTAGATTTCCCGAGAACTATCATCAGTATTAAGTTTCCACCAATGAGTCTAAGGTGGGAGCCATGAGACCATTATGAAACTTGGGAGGGAAGAACCAGTGACAGGAGAAAAGAAAGTTTTCTAGTTTGCACAAAGAAAGTGATAAGATGGGTAGTATTAGTAGTCCCGTAAGCCCATGATTTGTTGTTATGCTTATTTAAGATAAAGAAGTGAAGAACTATATATAAGAAGCCAACAAAACATCGAGCATCTAGCATTCACGGTTCACCAAAATCCCAGTAAAAATTTTAAGACTTTAGAAGTTGGCTGCAGATTTATATATTCAAGCGTTTACGTCATTATCCTTCATCAACTATGTTTCCTAATATAATTTTTTAAAAAAAATCTGTGTTTCCTAATATGCGAAGCTCTTTGCACCTCTTTTCTGCTAAACCTATTGTTCTTTGCCTTCTTCATTCAATTTAAAACTCCGAATTGATCCAATATTTGGAAACGAGTAAATCTCTGATGTCGTAAACTGGTATAGATTATTTCCCAGAAATGGGAAATGGAACACTTGGGGTTAGCGTAATTTTGCTAACTTTGGGAAGCGACAATTTCCGTACTTTTGTTTTGCAGAAAATTATTGAGAGACATTATTCAGAAATAGAAAGTTGATGCTTCGGTAACAGACAATAAAAGTAATCAACAACAAACCCAATCTAGGGTACGTCGTTTCCATATCATAGAAGACGAAATGAGTCCTTGATTGTGCAGCAAACAAAGGATTTATAGTTTAATACACCCAAACTGTTAATTAAGGAGTGACTCTTCCTAAGTCAAAATCCTAAAATATGTTTGTCTATAGCTATTTTTTGTTAATGATTCTTAATTAAATAATTATTAATCACTGGTTTTTATAAAATTAAAGTTAAGAAGATTAAATTTGATCCGGATTAATGATAATATAGAAGTTTAAAAAGGATTTGGATAAATATGCTACAATCTAGTTAGAAAAATAAGTTCTAATCAATATGAACGAGTTATTTGTTGGATTTGTAATAGGGAAGTCCAATAAAGTTATTATATATAACTACTAAGTTCTCATACTATCTATTTAAGTAAATTCATGAGAGTTCAATTTTTCTAAACCATTAAGAGGTTCACACATTAAGAAAAACGCAGAAAGATGTTAGTGGTATAATGATATACAACTTTCATAAATATTGATCGAAAGTTTTAAGAGCTTATTCATACGTTGAGTTTGTTCAAGCAATTTAGCTGCTTGTTCATCATTCAATGGATAACAAAATAGTTATTTTCACATTTCCTCCATTAATACAAGTTCATGGATGATTCTAAGTCCATAATTAAAGTTCGTGTTATGACTAATACGTAATATCAAAGCAGTTTCATGATTGTACGAATTTGAACGGAGATTGATAAATTTCTTGATGAGAAAATTACAAAAATTAATTTGTTTTTGTTTATATAAATTGCATATTTGTTATTTGAATTGATTTTAAACAAGCACTGCATAAGGAAAAAAAAGTCAAAATGGATTTTTGGGTGATTTTTTGGCAAAATATTGGTAGAATTCAACAAAATATCACCAAAAATATCATCAAAAATTGCCTTTTTTCGGCGATTGGAGGGAGATGCGATGAAGAAGTAGGCAATTGCTTCTGGGATGTGTTCAGCGCTTAGCGCGTGTAGGAGCCAGGCATCAAACATGTGTCCGGTTCGTGGGACACATGATCTCAAGGTGGTTGGCGCGTCTGTGCATACCAAGTGATATAAAGGTCGCCTTGGAACTTAAACTTTCACTTGAAGTTTCTCGCTTATACCCTTTGCACGACAATCTTACTTAGATCTATTTAAGTAAGACTTCAACCTTTCCCATCGAAAATGTTTACCTCGCACACTTGAATAAACAATGTTACAAAAGCAATAAGAAAACAAAGACAATCACAAGACAATAGATACGGTCAACAACCAATCTTTATATTACTTTCCCTCAAAAGAGTACAAGGAATGCTCTCTCAACTTGAATAACGAAAAGCAGAGCTCGAATAAGCTATATATAGGCATCTAACTTGGAGTCCAAGTCACATTCAGATTCCCACTAAAGCCAAACTACCTAAGATCGTGCTAAGATCACGTCTATCCCTATCAGATAATATCATGTGAACCAATTCAACGACACCCCCGTCTAAATAGGACTCTAACTGATAAGATAGAATCTAACAAGATAATGTAAAGATAGAGTTTACATTTATCTAGAATACTAGCATCCTTATCCGCAAAGATCTCCACTATCTCTAGATGGTGAGTTCCACTGCAACTCTGACTCCTAGTCATCGCCACTTCATCCAAGATCTCCCCATGATCTCTATTCGTTGATAATGCATTGAGATCTTGTCGAAGCCTACTAGCACACTGGCTTGATCCAATGCTTCCCACAACAAATCCGTTAGTCATGATCTATCCATCCGAGCATGGTTTAAGTCCTTAGTCCATCAAGTCCTTAGCCTGGGTCTAGTCAATCTCTACAAGGTTTGAGACTCTGCCAAAACTCGTACCAAGTCCGATCTCACTCGCCTACGTTTGCCTTAGTGTTTACACCACGGCCTATCCGCACATAAGTCCATCAATGCATGTTCATGGATAAATCCATCTTCCATGATCACGCTCATTCATGGTGCAGTCTCATCGCTCCATGACTAAGTCACAAGTCTCAATCCAAGTTAGTATAAAACCTCACACACTTAAGTGCCTCGTCAAGCTCGCATGCCTTTGCGCATTCTTGTGAGGTCTCTCACATACCTTTGCGCTTTTTCGTGCACCCTCGAGTCTCACATGACTTAGTTTTCCACTAATGCATGCCTACGTATGCCCATGCATGTCGAATCTTTCCTACTCTTGAGATCTTCACCGATACTTCCCTCATCCCTCACCTACTTCTCAAGTTCATTAGGTTTTGCTTGCCAACTCGCAAGACTTTGCCTTGTTTTCTTGTCAACACGCCTTCCTTGTGTTGACTTACGTGCCAAGCATTGGTCAAGACTCGCCAACACTCATACGATCCCACAATATAGACTTAGAGGTCTAACAAACCACCCCCATTAGAAGAATTCGACACCCTCGTCGAAACGATCTGTGGGCACTCCTTCACGAGTGGTTCCTTTGAAGAATCCTTAGTCAGCTTTTGAAGACGATAGTAAGTCTTCATATCAATGGGTATTTCACCCACGTACAATTTTTCCAATACATCGGGGTTGTCTTTGCTTCCACTTAGGCTCGCCTTCTCAAGGCTCACCGTGCCTGCTAAAGACATATTGAGAAGAGCTCCATTTGCTGAGTTTTTACCGTCATCTTGATCCTTCGCGATCTTGGCGATGATATGCTCCTTGCCCGCATTTTGTTTCAAGTTTTCTCAAGCATAGTTCAGCTCCTTTCCAATGATCATAGCCGACACTTGTGCTACGTGTTGTAGTCTCTTTTGTCCCACCAACGAATCTACAACAATTAACAAAGAAGAATTTTTCATCATGCATAACCATCATATCCCCCAAACTTGGATACTGATATGTGTTTAATTGTTAATATATTTAATCATTTACACTTAACGATTATTGACATAAAAATGTTTAAGATACTTACTTTAATTCATATATCATTTTAGGTACAATTTGGGAGAAAAAAATTAAAGTGAGTTGGAAGCATTACATTTGGGACATTTTTCAAAGATTTATTTTTGCTTGTCTTCACGGAGCAAGAAGAAAAAAAAAAGACAAGAAAAATGGGACACAAAAAAGAAGAAAAATTTAAAAGCAATCGGCTAAAAAAAAGAGAAAAACGACAATGCAAGGAGATGAAACGGAAGCGCTGCACGGTGAGGGGAGACTTGGGAAATGCAAACAACGTCTGCGTTTCACGCAGACGTGTTGCAGAAAGTAGACAATGTCTGCGCTTCACGCACGTT
This sequence comes from Erythroxylum haughtii, assembly GCA_025504935.2. NCBI lineage: Eukaryota > Viridiplantae > Streptophyta > Magnoliopsida > Malpighiales > Erythroxylaceae > Erythroxylum > Erythroxylum haughtii. The sequence goes on from JANSVB020201829.1 coordinate 12,286, forward strand.
AAAATGCAGCGTTCATATGCTCCATTTAAGCAGCAGCTATGCGTTTTGTAGGGAGCACACGCAGAGGAGCATAAAGAGCGCACAAGGGTTTTAAGAGAAGGGCAGCATTAAATCGTCACATCGCAAGAACAATGGAGGCAGCAGCTACGTGTACAGTGGAGGCTTGGCAGGCTGGAGCTTGCGGCTTGGAGACTGCAGCTGCGTTTGAAGACAAGCAAGGGAGGCAGTGTGAAACACACAGAAGGAGCGCAGGAGGATGGTTTTAAAGGAAGGGAAAAACTTATTCATCACATCACTACTACAGTAGCGAGTTGGAGGAAAAAATCAATAGTGGAGGAGCTGTGTTAGAGCTTGCGACAGTAAGGAAAAACAAAGGGGATTTTTGGCTAGAGATTAAATGAGGGCTATAGTAATTTTTTGGGAAAGACCAATGAAAGGCTAGGCATTCCGACACCGATTCAGAGGTGACATCAATGCTGACGACCCGAGTTAAATATTTTTTAATTATTTTGTTGTTTCTTTCTCTTATTAGGAATTGATTGTGGTATCCTATTTTAATTGATTTGGGTATTGTGTATGGATAATCGGATTTTCGTTATTATTCGGTTATTTGTGTATGAACCCGTTGGGTATTATGAATTGATGATTTTAATGCGTTCATTGAATCGTTAATTTCAA
>JANSVB020201937.1:0-23054 GCA_025504935.2 Erythroxylum haughtii
AGACTCACATACAGATGTGACAATAAAAAAAGTGATGCATGTTAAAGAGTAAAAAAGTAAAACTGACATGTTAAATCATTAAGTAAATAAAATTATAATAAAAACAAAATATAACTCGACTTTTAAAAAATATTTTAAAATATAACAAAATATATCGTCTCTTTATCTTTAGAAAAGTATCAATACTCAGATGATAAGAGAGCAATAAAGCATCAAAGAACTCGAATTTGAATCATACAAAACACGAAAACTCAGAAAAAAAGAACATATACAAACATAAAACATTTTTTAAAGTCTAGACTAAAAGTTAGACCGATAAGGCAAAAATTATAAGGTTTAAAATTTTAATGGTATTAACTTGTCACAAAATTTATTAAAGATTAATAAAATTGAAGAATTTAAAATATAATTGAATGAGGTTATTCTTATTTATAAAAATTTAAAATTTATTGAAAAATTGTTAAACAAAAATTAATTAATTAATCTTAGTTTATAAAAAGTGATTAATTTATAAAATTTGAATGATTAACTAATAAATTGATTAATTTTTAATAAAAATTATTATTAAAAATTTATTATGAAACGACAAACCGATTTAATTTGGATTGTACCTCATCTTTGGAAAGGAGCCGGCAACATGCTAAACGATTGTTTATAATAATTTCAAAGCTAAAGGTCAGGAATGATGAACTCCGGCATATGTTGGCCTCACAAAAAAGTGGCCACTCTTTTGCTTTGCCGCACCTGAAAAACGTGCCTGTAATAATATGACGTAACCGACCAAAACAACCAAACCCAATCACTTCGTGCCACGTAAGTGATGACTCCACCATGCGTGCCTGCCGCACCGACCGGTCACTTCCTAACCGCAAATATCATGCCAAGCTCGGTGGAAAAATAATGAAGAACTAATCTTTGTGGTGAGCTTCAATATAAATAAATAAAATTAAAAAATAAGTAATTTTATTATTAATTCATTAAATAATTTATTTAAAATGTTTAATTTATAAATTATTGATTATATTAATTTGTAATTAAAAAAATTATGAATTTTATTATTATAAAAAATAAAATTAGAGATTGACACGTGTATTTTTACTAAATATTTAAATAAACATTGAAAGTTGTAACTAAATAATTGAGTCCATTCAAAAAATTGTATAATAAATATTATTTTTATTACTCAATTTAAATAGTTCATATCAACTTATATAATTTAATAAATTATGTAATAAATCAACAGCTTGTAGTAAATTGCTTATGCAAAGTTTGATCACAAGTTTAACTAATTTTTAATTTTAAATTGGAAAATAATATTGTTTTATTTAAAATGTTTAAATTTCAAACCAAGTCGAACACTTTGAACTTGAGCTAACTCTAAACCTCAAAATTAGGAAAAAAAAAGTACACTTAACCTAAAATTAAGTCCATTCAAATTGATATCGTTAACATTCAGTTTGGCTAGTGTGAGAAGACAAGAATTCTTAATCTTTTATTTAAGACAAATAAACTCGTAATTATTATACACAATGAATAAATATCTGAATTGACGTAATAACTTGTAAATTACACCAATCAGGCACTTCACTAAACAAGCCCTATATGAGATTTGATCAAAAGAGTATAAATAAAAAGGATTCAAACACAAGATCTTTTAATCCATGCTTCCGACTTCAGTGACTCAACCTTCCTTTAAGGGGTAAATAAGTGGCTTGAAAAGTACTACTAATACTCACTGCCCCCGCGTGTCAATCTTCATAATAGATTGCGTTTAAATAGTTGCCTAATAAGTACTATTCATATTTCATCAATTTCAAGTGCTAATTAAAGGCATATGATGGTGAAATTAATGTCGGCATACATGTTAGTGGCTTGTGACTGGGTACCTTTTACTCATTTTCTTAACTTCTGCTCAAAGCAAAATGCTTATTTTAGGACAGTGACAATGGTGATGATTTGATTGGGGTTGGCCACACTTTGATACAATGAACAAATACAAAAATATGATTTCGTTTTGCTTTTTCTTTATTAATCTAAATCTTTTAGTAGGGTAATAAATTAAAGGGTTAATTATTAAAAAAATAAAAACTTTTCATCAAATTTTTAATTATAATCCTAATTTTAAAAAATAACAATAAAATGTCAAATTTTTAATTTTTTCAATTATAGCTAAACCTTTAAAAAGCGACAATAACATGTTAAAACTTTCAATTTTTTTCAATTCTAGCCAGACGTTATCTATTGTTATCCTCAACCCTCATTCCTTTTATTTTCTGTTTGTTCTTCTGACGCTCAAAACTACTCTTGCATTGCAGCATACTGCATTAGTAAGCTTTTCGTTTTTTTAGTTTATTTTCCTGATACCCTTAATGTGAGGGCGTTGGGGTTGCATAATATGAAATCGAAGCGTGAAGATGACAGATAACAAACTTAAAACAAATGAAAAATTGAAATCAAAGCTTAAGGTCGTTAATGTTGGATAATCTGATTTAGGTCATTTTTAAATAACGATGTCGTTTTAATAATGTAATTAAACGACGTCGTTTCATTAATTTCCATTTGTTATGTTAAATTTGTCTTATGTTTATTAATAGTTAAAAGATTCTGAAAAACGTGGCAAGTTACGTCAACAAACTTAATGAAAATACTACCATCGGCCCAGAATTGGAAAAAAAATTGAAATTTTAAGCATTTTATTGCTGCCTTTTGAAGTACGAGCTAGAATTTAAAAAATTGAACATTTGAGCATTTTATTACTAGTTTTTAAAGTTTAGGCTATAATTAAAATTTGACAAAACTGTGAGCCTTTTTATAATTAACCCTAAATTAAATTGTAATTAATTTTTAAATATATATTTTTCTAATTTTTAATTTATTGAAAATTGTATTAATCAATCAAAATGTTGTTTTCATGATGCAATGTGTTTATCAAATGTAATGTGAACATTCATCTATTATTTATATAAGTAAAAACAATATTTAATTTAATTTATACTAATTTTAAAAGTTAGTAACTAAAGGTTCAATAAAACTGGTTAAAAATTGAATAAAATTAAAAATTTGAAAGATGATTAAAAAATATTATTCTTATCTATCAAAAATTTTAAATTTTAAATGAAAAAAATGTTGTTAAATAAACATTAATTAATTAATTTCAATTTATAAAAATTGTCCAATTGATTAAAAAATGATCTATTTTTAATGACAGATTATTATATCAAATCAAATCGATCGGTTTAAAGTTTTACCTGTTAAATCAATTGAACGGATTTAATTTTTAAAATATTATTTATTATAGTTCAAGAAAAGCCTTCTTATTACAATTGAAGGAAAAACTGAATACCTTGATTGTAACACATGAGAACATGCATTAAAATCCAAACGGCCAAAATTCAAAATGGATGACCCAAAACTTCATCTTAAATCCTAGTCCACAAAGGACCGAGTCTGAGGATGTTGAAGTCAATGGTGGGACATCAAATTTACGATAGTGACCTAAGTGGCCAATGACCGTTGTCTACTTGCGAGTCCAATTGGACCGTCTTCCGTCTTCCGTCTTCCTTCTTCTTCATAATTACAAAAAATTCCAAAGCTTAGACATTGGATTGAGTAATACCTGGGTGTCAAGTCTGAAGCTCGTAGTTCTAGGCATGATAATTGAGTCTCATCTCGATTCGACCGCCTATGTTTACGACGTTAGTTAACTGTTTGACTATTATTTTAAAAAGAATTTTTTTGAAAAAGTTTCATACAGTAAATTGTTTGATAATATTAAAATAAAAATACTTTTAATTTTAACTATACTTTATTTTGTAATAAAAATTATTTATGCATATAAATATTATTTAAAGTATTTAAATAATATGTAAAGTACAATTTATTAATTATTATATAATTTTAAATCATATCAAACATAAATAAAATATATCTAACTAAATCTTTTACATGGATTATAACATAAGTAAAACTAATATTAAAACATATAAAAAGTATAAATTCTAAGATAAACATGAAGATGAACTTGTGGGTATTGTAAAAATTATATGTAAATTATAAGGATAAAATGGAATAAAAAATAGACTCATTAATTAATCTGAAAAATTTACTTTAAAAAGTACTTTTTTGAGAAGTTTAAAATTTAAACTTCTTAAAAAGTTATATTTTTGTTTTAAAAAAAATCACTTTTATTTTAAAAAAGTATTTTTTATTTTATTAAAAAATACTCATTTTTATAAAAAAATACTTTTGTGTTGAAAAAGGTGCTTATTAAGCTCCTGAAATTATATTAAAACTGGCACTTAATCAAGTGTGCCGAAGTGCCGTTATTTTGTTAAAAATAATGTCATTTTTAATTATTTTTAAAATAATAAATAAGGCTCAGCTTAGGCCTGTCGGGCTCGGGCCTTTTCATGATCCTATCAGGTCGAACTCAGGCTGGTCAGCCTCAGGCCTACTTGGGTTGGGCTCAACTCATTTACTTATTCACGTAAAAGGATTTCTTTGGATAAAGTCCAGTCGATCTTGGGCGGGGCTCGCTTCATCTCATACCTGAATCTAAATAAGATTTCAGATTTAACAAAACGACATCGTGCTACGAACTTTTTCATTTATTTTTCATCTATTCAAGAAAATGACGGCACTTTAGCTAAAGTCAACCCTCTGTACTGTGCCTTCAGCTTTTACGAGTCGTAATTCTCTGTACTGCGACTCACGGGGACTGGCTCTCGTTGTAACCGTGTTTTCTCGTCTCTTCTGATCCAATTCGAACGGTTGGTTGAGATTTCCCGCCTTCTTAATGGGGCGAAGGCAGGAGGTGACTTCGTCGGCTAAACGGAGGCCGCCGGAGAGTGATCGAGAACCGAGCGATGCGGCTGAAGATAAAAAACGGAGAATTATGGAACCTATAACTGCTCGACGATCAGGATCCACGTGGCTCTTGTTCTTCGGCTTGATGATCTACTCGTCTTGGGCGGTCTACAATTACCAGTACCAGAGCTTGCCGCAGCCGCTCACGGCTGAGCAGGCTGGAAAACGAGGATTTTCGGAGGTGGAAGCGATGAAGCACGTCAAAGCCTTGACGGAATTCGGTCCTCATCCCGTTGGCTCCAACGCCCTTGAGCTTGCGGTTCAGGTAGCGACCAATTCAATTTGTTGTATCGCATATTTTGGGTTTAATGTTGATTTCTTTAGAAGTGACCAGCGTAACAATTGTGAATTAGTGAATTGATTTGTGAATACGTTGTTTTTTTTTTCTTTCTCGATCATAGTATGTATTGGCAGTAGCAGAAAAAATTAAGGAAACGGCACATTGGGAGGTCAATGTGGAGTTGGATTATTTTCATGTGAAGTCAGGGGCCAATCGTCTGGTCAGCGGTCTGTTTACAGGGAAAACGCTTGTCTATTCTGATCTTAATCATGTCGTTTTGAGAATCTTGCCAAAATATGCATCTGAAGCTGAAGATAATGCCATTCTCGTCTCTTCTCACATTGATACTGTTTTCTCAACGTATGCTTTCTTTTTCTTTCTCCTTTATTTTTTGTTATTATAGCTCTCGATTTGGACGTTTCTATCAGATGATATATGTTTATGGGTGTAAATGTTTTATGATATCGAACCTGCATGGATATTTTACTGGCTCCTGAATCTGAAATGTATGAGTTTGGTTTTCTAGGGGAGGGGCTGGAGATTGCAGTTCGTGTGTAGCTGTAATGCTGGAACTTGCTCGAGGGGTTTCTCAGTGGGCTCATGGATTTAAAAAAGCTGTCATATTTTTATTGAATACTGGGGAGGAAGAGGGTCTAAATGGTGCCCATAGCTTTATAACTCAGGTTAGATTCTTCATTTGTTAATTAGCAATTCTCAGCACCTTCTTCCCCACCCGACCTCAATTTCTTCATAACATTGTAGATTCAGTTGCTTAAAATGCTTTTTGTGAAAGGTTTTCTGGAAATGCAGTATCTTCTGCATGGAGTCTTGATAAAATTGGCATCTACCTCCACATCATTATGATTTCTCTGCCTCATTTTGCTAACAAGTTGTTATTCTAATTTGGATTTTGGCAGTCTATAGATCATAGTAGGTTACTATGTGGCTTTCAGTTGTATTAAACGATAATCCTCTGTTACAGCATCCTTGGAGTAAAACTATTCGTACAGCAATAGATTTGGAGGCCATGGGTGTTGGAGGAAAGGCTGGTATTTTTCAGGTATAGATGTTCTGGATCAATTATTTATAGTTGTGGGTAGTTTCTGAATCAATAATGGGGAACCATGTGCTTCAGTAACACAGTTTGATAAATATTAAGAACTTGCTAATATATGGAGGACCCAAGGATAGTTATCATAGCCTTGGTTTCTTGATTAAGCTAGCAGCATAAAAGTAGAATGTGTAGAAAGTCATAATTATCATAAAATATAAAGACTTCTATCAATTTCCGCACCCTTTTGTTCCTTTATCTGGTTCATTGTGATAGTGGGTACATAAAATTTTTTCCTGACCATAACTCGTGATAATTGTTCTGAAATCAACTAATTTTCTGTTAATTATGATTAAGGCCATTTTTGGTTCTTGTGCATTTGATTGGTGCCGAGGATCATCAGCATTCTCTATAGCAATTGGTTTATGATCATATCAGTGATGGTGCTGGATTCTAAATCTGCATTCTTTGAGATGTTTCATTATTAAAATTTCTAATTTTCTCACTTGCATTTCAAAGTCCAATGTGATTATTTACTCCTCCTTATTGTCACCTTGAACTGCTTTCCTCCATCTTGATTAATAGTGTTAATCGAACAGGCTGGTCCTGATCCGTGGGCTATTGAAAATTTTGCATCAGCGGCAAAGTACCCATCTGGCCAAGTTATTTCACAGGTTCATAGTTCTTGATTTCATGTGTGTAGTGTTTGGGTTTCTCTCTATCAACTAATATATTGAATCGATTTTTCTTCCACAGGATCTCTTTTCTTCTGGAGTGATAAAATCTGCCACAGATTTCCAAATATACAAAGAGGTCGCTGGTCTTTCCGGACTTGACTTTGCATACACAGACAGCTCCGCTGTATATCACACAAAGGTCTTTCTTGTTTATTTCTAGCTTTTATATATATAATTTGAAGGAAAGCTACATATATCTGCTTAGGTAGCTTCTATTTTCAGTCTAGTGTAAGGGAGGATAACTTGTTACCTTTAAAATAGAAAAGTGAAGTTGGATGCCAATTCAATGCTTCGTATGTCTTATTTTTGGTTTCATCATTTTACTTAATAAACTACATCATGCCCTTTTACGTCTATGTAATTGAGAGCCTTTTGTTTTCTTCATTGTGTATAGTTATGAAAAATAACAGCTAATGAAATAAACCAGATGTTTCAATTAAATTATTTTATTTATAGTCTAAAATTTGAACAACTGCCATGCAGAATGATAAAATAGAGCTCCTGAAATCTGGGTCACTTCAGCATCTTGGAGAAAATATGCTTGCTTTTCTGCTTCAGACTGCTTCATCTTCTCATCTTCCCCAGGCAAAGAAATTGAAAGGAAAGGAAAATCATGGTCCTGACGACGCTGTATTTTTTGACATTTTGGTAGTGTTTTGATTACTGAGGTTTATATCTATTCTTGACTTTGCGCTGGATGGCCAGTAAACTTCTTCTGTTAACTGAAGTTTGTTGGTGTGTTAACTTACTTCTTGCTTGAATGTAGGGTACATATATGGTTGTATATAAACAGCAGTTTGCAAGCATGCTTCATAATTCAGCGATACTGCAATCAACTTTAATATGGGCAACATCATTGTTTATGGGCGGTTATCCGGCTATCATTTCATTGGGTTTGTCATGTCTGAGTGCAGTCCTTATGTGGTTATGCTCAATAGGTTTGTCTGTTCTTGTTGCCTTTTTTCTACCGCAAATATCTTCGTCAGCGGTGCCCTATGTTGCAAACCCATGGTTGGTGATTGGCTTATTTGCTGCACCTGCACTTTTGGGGGCAATTATTGGTCAACATCTGGGTTTTCTTATTCTGCAAAGATATTTGTCAAAAGTATACTCCAGAAGGAAGCAGCTATCATTTTCCATCCAAGCTAATTTGGTGAAGTTAGAGGCTGAAAGATGGCTGTTTAAGGCGGGTTTTCTTCAATGGTTCATTCTTTTGATTGCTGGAAACTATTACAAAGTTGGTTCATCTTATTTGGCGCTTGTTTGGCTAGCTCCACCAGCATTTGCATGTAAGCTTACTTTACCTGAAGATGAAGTTAGAAAATTCTTGTATGTCTTGTACTTGCTATTGTTGTTTGGAGTACAGACTTAGCCAATATATGTGGATGTCAGGCATTCTCACAATGGTTCTTTTAACCCTTTTTTATTTTGTGATATCTAGATGGCTTGCTTGAAGCAACTCTGACCCCGGCACGATTGCCAAAGCCACTCAGACTTGCAACCCTGTCAATAGGCTTGTTTTTACCAATTCTGGTTTCTGCTGGCAATGTTATTCGTTTGGCTGATACGATAGTTGCAATTGTGGTGCGCTATGACAGGTATTCAGTATTATATCAACCAAATTGCTTTTATAGCTTTGTTTTTAGCATTTATAAACCTTTAATATCTCTATAATTTAAAATTTGATTATCTGTCCATTTGTTTGCAGGAACCCTGGTGGCACTCCAGAATGGATGGGCAACATGCTAATTTCCATTTTCATTGCTGCCACTGTGTGCTTGACACTGGTTTACATCCTTGCTTATGTTCATCTTTCAGGTTGTCATTTTATCTGATATTTTTATGGCATTGCTTGTGATATTTTAATGTCGATTTAGAATTTTATTTTTCTTTAGGTAGCGTCACGTTGTATGGAACATAATGATCTTTTCAAAGTAGTTAGTTTGTCAATGCATCACCATGACATGGCTTTGTAGCTAACAAATCAACTTTGTAGCGATTGCATGTTACCTCATTTCACTGTTTGTTTTTCATGTCAAGGCGCAAAAAGGGCTGTTGTCATCGCAACAATTCTCCTCTTTGGCCTTTCACTCGTCTCTGTTTTGTTGGGCATTGTTCCACCATTTACAGAAGACTCTGCCAGAGCTGTGAATGTTAGTATCTATTCTATCTTTATTGTTTTCTTTGGCGATATATCCTTTAAATTATTTCCTGGTTGGTACTGATGAGTTATGGATAGCTTTAACACTTCCCCATTTGTATTCTCTGTCTTTCGTTTAAAAATCTAATTTTCCTTGAATTTGGGCACCTGATTGCTTAATATTTCTATGAACTGAATTCTGTGGTACGTGTAAGTAATTTGATTGTTAGAGAGAGCCTCTTCTTTCTGCCTGGTCCATGGATATAGATTATCAAGTTAGTCAGGGCTCTAATCTGAGTAAACTTAATATATATACTTGATTTAAAGCTACAAAATGTGACTGACAGAGAACCTATTCAAACTAGATTATTTTTGCATTTAGCATCGTTATATAAATTGCTTCTGTCCTTGGGTATTTGACCGAACTTCCCCCTTTTATTATGACAAGCATAGCACTTGGCTTCATAGGATGAGTCATACCATATGAAGATCGAGAATTTTGGTTTTATTGCTGTGATTTCCAGTGTTTGTGTTTGTGTGCGTGCATTTTTTTTTTTTTTTTAGGGGAGGGGGTGTGTGAGTATACGATTGGTAAGCTGTTAGTTTGATTCCAAAAGCTGTCAGAGCTTGTGGACTGTTGCTTTCTTGCAGCTGGATGGGGAGAGTGAATTGCTTAGAGGATTAACTAGGGTTACAGAATTCAGTGTCCAAATTAATCAGTGTATGAAATTTTTTATAAATGCCAAATGCTTTTACTTCTCAGGTTGTGCAAGTTGTTGATACAACAGGAAGTTATGGCCAAAACCATGATCCTAGTTCATATATATCTGTATTTTCTGTGACTCCTGGAAAGTTAACAAAGGAGATTGAGCACATCGATGAAGGACTAATATGTGGTACAGACAAGGCTGTTGATTTTGTTACTTTCACCGTTAAATACGGTTGCTGGACTTCTGATGGCACCAACGATGCATGGGAGGAGTCAGATGTTCCTTCATTGCATGTTGATCATGACACCAAGGACGATGAAAGAATTACACAGGTTTCTGTTGATACCAAATTTTCTGTACGGTGGGCTCTTGCAATCAATACTGAGGAAATAGAGGACTTCATTTTGAAAGGTATCCTTTAAGTATTTCTTTTCTTGTCTATGAGATATTATAATGCTTCGAGCGCTACCTAATCTTAATCCTGTTTGTTCTCTAAATGAAAGGTTGAAAAGCATTAGTTGTTTTGAAATACGTAACTACTAGGGAAAATGTACTTCTCAGTCCGAATCTCACAGCATAGCTTCTAATACTTGAGAACCATAATATGTTTAAGTCCATTAATTATCAAATCTGTACTGCTTATGAGCAACCCATAAACCTGAATGCAGGAAACTCGGAGGAACTAATTTCAGTGGGCAACAAGAGCAGTGTAGATGGATGGCATATTATTCAGTTTTCAGGAGGGCAAGGTGCTCCAAGGAAGTTTGAGCTGACTCTTCACTGGGTGAAAAAACCAATTCAGTCTGATCGTAACATAGTTACGGAGTCGAGCAATCAGCGTCCTCTCTTGAAGCTAAGAACAGATGTTGACCGTATAACACCAAAAGTTAAGAGAATCCTTGGAAAGCTTCCTGCATGGTGCTCCTTATTTGGGAAGTCAACGTCTCCCCTCACGCTATCCTTTTTGAACAGTCTTCCTGTTCACTTCTAGGTAACTAAAATTTTGAACTATCTTTACACTTCCAGAATGAAGTAACATTAATCTCTAGTGTAGATTAACGTATTTTACTGTTGGTGTACACTGAATAAGTTATAGAAGAAGATTGAGATAGAGATAATAAAAGCTGAACAGAATGGTGTACAATTTTTAATCAGCTAGGTGATCATTAGACTTGTTACACTTTTCTTTTATCTATTACATTCTTATTTTCTGACATTTTATAGATGATGTAATATACTTGTTTAATTGGAGAATAATGAAGTTGTATTTGTTTGAATTCTTGTACACACAAATAAAAATGCTGGATATAGTATGAAAGTTAGAGACCAGATCATATCTCTTGGATTTAGTCAAACATCTTTTTTCCAATCAAGGACGGAGCTATTGAGTTAGGATTGGCTGAGGCAACAGTGGTTTTACTTTTGTTTGCTAAATCTTCCTGCTTCATTTCTGGGTTCTGGCACTGATAATTGAGGCTATAACATTATAATTCTTGAGATTGACGTGATGATCGATTGATCAATTGATCGATCGACATTCCAAATATATGAGGACTGTTTATCTGATTTTTTAATGCTTTGGTGAATGAAATTCGGATCCGCAGGAGTTGTATTTTCTAGAACGTAATTACGTGTTCTCAAAAATTGCTGTTCCCCTGTTTCCTTTAAATGGGTTGGATGTAAAGGAAACAGGGGAATAACAATTTTGGGAACTTGTCTTAACTTCTTACATCCTTAGGTTGGGAAGTGTAACAAATGAAATCGTCTGTACCATTTGTGCTATTCTAATTTTATTTTAATCCATCTCATTCACATATTTATGTGAGTTCCACATAAATGTGTGGATGAGATGAATTGGAACAGAGTTAAAACAGCACAAGTGACACAGGTGATCACATCCCGAAGCGTAACAGATATTTTGGCATTTCTTTTGACAAAAAAATATACCATCGAACTTTCTTGGACTCAGTGAGTTTCCTCTTAATAACTCCTAAGTGCTTTTTCATAACGTTAATACATTTGATGTTTTCTATATATATATATATATAATCTAACATCTAACTATTTTATTATCTTTTTGTCCGAAATGGAGAAACTCAAATCATATTAACTATCAAATGATGGGAGGGATTGATTAATTTGATTATAATGGCCAATAACATTAGTAAGATGGCTGAATTAGCATCCGAATTTGTGGACGATATCTTGTGAGAACGTAAATATAAATGAAGGAAATGGACTAAAAAAATATTCACAAAATAATTAAATAAAAATTTGGACTCATAGTCATAGGTATTACAGCAAATTAACATATATTTTTTTAATTTTAAAATTTTGGGTTTCGGCCCTAACGGTGATAACTAACAGCACCACTAGTTAGCTGTAAGGAAGTGAGTCAAATAGAGACAAACGAGATTAATGATGTTGGAGTTCATGAATCTTGATGTTAAAAGTTATTACGGATCAGACCCACATTCCGAATCCTTTGGTCTTCATTGATTCTCGAAAATCCAAGTTCCAAGGACGCAATCATCTCCAACATGCGGTCGTTATTAACGTTGGGATTACCAGTATTCCCAACCGCCACCAGCAACTGTCATCTTCATGATCATCATCAACCTTATTCCTTCTTCTGTCCTTCTAGGGTTCAACCCAATTCAGGTGGCTTTTCACTCGTTTGTTTCCTGATAAATGGTGTCTGTATACTGTTAGTTCAATCTCATCTTTCTTTTTATGTTGGTGGTTCATAGGAATATGCAGAGCAGGTCAAGTGTTTCATGAATTGTTCCCTACTGTTTCTCCAGAGATTGTTGTGAGGGAAGCAAGGTTAGAGGATTGCTGGGAAGTTGCTGAGACTCACTGCAGCGTGTTCTTCCCTGGATATTCCTTCCCTCTTGATGTTTTGCTCAGGATTAATAGAATGGTGGGAATGGTGTCAGGATTTTCTGTGCCAGTTGGATGCAGGAGAACTTGTCTCGTTGCAATAGTTGGTGGCTTCCATGATCAAGCTTTCTTCTTGGGAAGTGACGATCTCAAAAATGGAGGTTTTGATGGCAAGTTGAGTTTGAATCGAGGGTTTGTTGCTGGGATATTGACTGTAGATACATTAGCTGATTTTCTTCCACGAAAAGGACCACTTCGTCAGAGAAGGTGAGTTGCTGAACTTTTCTGTTAGTTCAAATGAGAAATCTAAATTCATAAACTCCAGTGATTTCCACTTCAATTGTTGCTACTATGTCGAAAAGTTTTTATTGTATTCAAATTTTGTGGATGTTCAATCGTTGGAAATCTGCAGAAGTTGGGGAGATTGTTCTTTTTATGATAGAAAGATCATTTGTTCTTTTTATGATAGAAAGATCATCTTCTGCATTTTTTGTTAAGATAACTGTTCAAGTTATTTGCTTGATGATTGTGGCTGGTGGAGCAAGTTTAGAGATGAGGATGGTTGAGGTAACCTAGCTGAGCTTGTTTAATCAATTGCAGTAACCTAATAAGATTTTCCATGCGCATGCGCATGCGCAAATAGTCTAACCTGAGATCATTTTGGATTGAATCGTGATGTTCAGTTGTATTTGTTTGTTGATTTTCAGTTACTGAACTCTTTGCAACCTCAATGTTTATACCACAGGACTGGAATCGCATACATATCCAATGTCGCTGTTCGGAAAAGGTATCGTCGGAAGGGGATCGCTAAAAGACTAGTTGCCAAGGCGGAGGCTGAAGCAAGGAGTTGGGGTTGTCGTGCAATAACTTTGCACTGTGATAACAATGATCATGGAGCCATCAAGCTCTACGCAGGTCAGGGTTTCAAATGTATCAAAGTCCCTGAAGGAGCAAAGTGGCCTCAGCCCCGAACCTCCCCAGATATCAACTTCAATTTCATGATGAAGCTTCTTTAACACTGCATGACTTTTTAGAAGCCTAGGACGTGGGAGTACTTGTAAAGAAAATTGGAAGTCAAAGATCAAAGTAGGAAAAATCAAGAATCTATCCTGGGTTGAGCAGTTATGCTCCTGCAAAGCTTAGTTTCTGATATTTCATCAGTCCCCTTAGTATCATTCTGCTATTAGTTGATCGGATGAGAGTTTCTGACAACCTGTTTTAAGGACGCATGGTTACAGAACGAACCATACGAAAGATCATTCACAATCAATCAACCATAACCCCGCTGATAAAACACGAAAACATGGAAGTACATAAAGCAGTGTTAGCTACTTGGAAGATCAGGCAAGAGTAGCAGTTCATAGAAATAGCACAGCACCTTATCAAAATTGCAGTACATTGTTCTCAGCAAAGATAATACGTATGGTTCGAACCAGTAAAATTCGGATCTTACAAAATTATCAGAAGATCGTAGAACTGCCAGAAAAACTGGATATAACAGAACGAACTCTTGAAACTCTCAAATTATTCACTATTACATTGCAGGATAGCCTCCCTGAAAAGTTACCAACACGACATGGCTTGAAACCGACATCTGGCTGCTCAAGGTAATATCACTTATGATGCTTGCACAAATTTATCCAAGGCAGATGTATCCAAAGCATGAAACTCCTTGACAGCAGAAGCCACAGTAAGTCCAAGTTTCACAGCATCTTCATTGCTGGGTGCCTAAAGTGACATTGTGGTTAGTTAAAAGTAAACTCCATGGATATAACTCCCTGAGTAGAAATCCGAAACTAGTTCAATACCTCAATGTTAAGGGGAAGGACAGGATCATGAAGTGAAAGCCTAAGAAGGAACCACCCACCATGACCAGAAACTCGGACCTGCTCAATGAAAGGAGACTGAGAATAATATCGATGGCTTGTAAATACCAGGTAACAAATTAGTTAGAATATTATATAAATATTTACAGCAAAGTTACTCTTCATATAATCAATAAATCTCATGCAAGCAGCTCTCCAAGAGTAGAAGGATTCATTTAGAACTTACCCCTTCATAGTTCACGGGAGCTTTCTGAAGTTTCGGGTCTAAGGTTACAAGGTTCTCCAAGTGTTTCAGCACTGCCTCTCCATATTCCCGGAAAGACCTGGATGTATATTGATAAATAAATGCACAGCTACTGAAAGAAATTCACACAACTAACCATATGGAAATCATACCCTCCTTTTAGATCCGGATGATTTTGATCGATTTTTAGTCTCAACTCCACAGCCACTGCTGGTTCCTGCAGACCTTCTACAAGATCTGTCAGAACTTTGCTACCACCACCAATTCCTGAAGTTCTTGTTGAAGCAAGTTTGTTAAGAAGTTTGACCTGCAAGTGATGAAACAGAAATGTGAGGGATAATTCAAGTAATGAACTAAAATGGAACAAGAAGTTTGAACATAATGTTTGAAGGACGAGGACCATGAGATAAGCGCCATCATCAAGCCAATGATTTTCCTTGAGAGCACCATGACCACTGGTTTCAATAGCCAGATGTGACTCCTCACCGATGGAGTTCTGTAAGCATTTTTGTCACTCGACAATTCGGAGAGAGAAAGAGAGAGAGTCTAAAACAAGAGAATATCAACATGCAACAGAACAAAGACAAAGTTATTGGGTAAATGTTATATTACCAAACGAATAGCTTCATCAATGACATTTTTATATCCTCTCTTAAAGCGATGGTGCTTTCCCCCTGAAAGAGATTGGAGGTCACAAATGCATTCACATATACAGAACAGGCAATGAAAAAGTTCACGATTTCACATACCGAGTTTCTTTTCAATGAAAGTAGTCAGTTCATCTGAAGTCACACTGTCTGTGACAATAGTTGTTCCTGGATGCTAATGGAGTACAAGACAAAAAATTGGTAAAACATAATTAAGAAAGAATTTGACTTGAACACAGTAAAAATACAATTTTCTTACTTCCTCCAGAACAATGGCAGACGTTAATGCAATCAGACGATTTCGGTTGAACTCACGACCGGTGGCATCCACCGCAGCAGATCTACATAGAAAAAATCATGAATTAAGAGAAAAGTATAAATGAATTTCTTAGAGACTGAAATAGACAGTAATAATGAGGAGAACCTGTCAACATCAGTATCAAAGATAATTCCCAAATCAGCCTTGTTGTCAAGGACTGCCTGAGTGATAGCCTCCATTGCTGCCTTATCCTCTGGGTTAGGGATGTGGTTGGGAAAAAGACCTGTTTCCAGAATAAGATTTTAGTAACTTATAAGAATACATAGAACTGTCACAAAAATTCTTCCAGTTCCACCATTACCATCTGGTTCTAAGAACTGGCTTCCAGAAGTATTAGCTCCAAGAGGCTCAAGAACTTTTGCCTGCCACAAAAACAAAAGTAATATCAGATGGAATGACACGGATCAACTTCGATGGGCACTCTCCGCAAAACAGACTTTTGCATTCGTGCACATTTTCCATAAGAGGCACTTTTTCCCACAAATCTAACATGACAGATAGGGATGAATTTGTGAATTTTTAAAACCATCTTCATTCATCTTTAGCAGACAAAGACAGTCTATTTCTTTTTAGTTCAGATTTGCGGCAAATGTAAAAATTCAAAAGTTAATTCGACCCAGGATGAACTCAACTCAGTTATAAAATTGATATATAAAAGTACATGTACGTGTTAATCAAAAAGCAATGAAGTATCAATGGACAAGCATGATAATACTGGCAACAATATGAATAAGTGTCAACATACTGTCATATCAAAAAAAGGAGACCAAAATAATCTCATTATGTAATTGCCAACAGAACTTACAGCAAAAAATCCTCCTGCTCCATTTCCTGCATCAACAACTATGTGGAACCCCTCCAATGGTTTCTCTAAGAATATGACAATAGAAATAAACAAAATATTTATCATCAGAATTCAAGCTACCATCTCAAAAAAAAAAAAAGCAACAAAAATCTCAGTTTCTTCCTATTGAAACTAACAGCGTGAGAAAACTGCTATTGATGCCAAATTTAATGGAGTAATTACCTATATTTCCTGCAGCTTTGCGTACTGCTTTCATGAGATCAGATGCATACAGAGTCATGTAATCAACTCTCTTCACAGATGCAGATGCTCGCCTTTTTGAGTCTGTTAAACCTTCATCTGTAAACTTACTGTATATATCTGCGGCACGCTCCAAAATGTCTTTAATGTCAGGCTTCCCAAGCCCTCCACCATTTGTGAAGAATTTGAAACCATTCCTGTTGTAAGGAAGATGACTAGCTATTTGCACAACACCACCAGACACAATATATAAGCAAATTAACAATAGCTCTCAATAAAAAAGAATCAATTAACATGATCTAAGAAAAACCTTAAATTAATCCAGAGATTTGAATTTTGGCATGTAACAGAAATATGAATCATACCTACCTGTTATCATTATAGCCCCATCAGCAGGGCATAACACTGTTTCATCTTCAGTGAGTGTGCTATTAAACATTGCTGGGGTAGAGGCCAATCTACAGACAATAAGATAATACACAAACATAAAGACAAAAAAAATCACTATGAAGGATCACTTGAAGCTTCACTTAGATAGTTATAAAGATCAGGTCAGTAAATCAAATGTTGGATCAGTTTATGTCTACCATGTCTTTATATCAAAAATCCTAGGTAAGAGGCCTTCTGCAAAGTCCCAAAAGCTTGGAGAAGAAAAATCTAACTATGAGTTTCTTCTTCATCAGTAATTTCAAGTTTCAAAAGAGACATTATGTCAACTACCTCATTCATACACAACTAGCTACGGAAAATTTGGCCAACTTAAAAGACCTCGTACATCAAGATTCTTATAAAAATTGGTGGAGAATTAAAGCAAGAGGAAATTATTAACCTACCCAAACTGAATTACATCTAAGCCTGCACCAGCAACACCCTGAGAAACTGCATCCTGGAAGTTAAAGAGGGACAACCTCTTAGTTATGCAATATACTATTGTATGGATGAATTTCTGAGAGGATTAGCTGAAGTGTATAAGCTACTAAAAAACAAACTACATAAGCTTAGAGCGATTTTCAAATTAGCTTCATGGCTACACTTGGAGTAACAGATTACAGAACGTCAATTCCAACACCCCACCCCAAACAAAAACTGACAAAATAGAAAAGGACAGACCTACTACCAAATTGTGATTGTCGTTGTTGGAACTATCTGTTTAAAAGATACCACTAGAGCTACTAGACAGCAGCATAAGGAATACAAACCAGCAACACGGATGCAGATATACGGGAATCATGTCCAATGGAAATTCTCAAGGGCCGAGAAGCATCAGCTTTTTTCTTTTCCAACAGCCATGCAGCAAAGGCAGCTCCTATTGCTTCTGTAACTGGTTCAGTGAGGCTAACCGGCTCTCCCTCAACACCAGCAATAGCCACACCTCGAATATCACTGAGATGTGAGGTAGATCAATGGAATGCAAACTCCAATTCAAATATCTGTTAGAAATATATTGATTCCCTCACAAACCAGCAAATCCTGCCTTATTTGTGATCTAAAAACAGCATACACCCTATACTGTCATTTGAGTGACAGTATAAGCAAAATGATAAAAGAAATCTCTACCTCTCTCTCTCTTTGTCTCAATACAAGAACTTCTTACGGCAAATTAAAATTGAAACAAGAATAACACACAAAAGCTTAATTTGCCATACAGTAATATCAAACACACAGAAGTTTACTGTGATAAGAAAATACTTTTAGACTGTGGTCCATCCTCACCTGCCATTTTGAAGCTTTAGAAAATCAACTTTTTCAAGATTCGGCACTGCAGTTGCAGATGAAGCAGCTGGAACAGAGAGGCACAGAACAATTAAATAAGAAACAATCGGGAAAAGAGAAAATATCCAATTTTCTCCATCAAACTACGTGTTAGAAAGCATAAGGCGGTGCCACTCTGCAAGCAAAGTCTATCCTTAACCTCAAAGAAAGGGGTTAACCAAAAAAAGAAAAGAAGAAAGCCAAAGATATATTAAGCATAATATGGAAATAGAAGAAGGTAATTGGTTAGCAGCTAAAAAATGGTCAATTTTGACACTTGATATCAACCTGGAAAAGAATGAAGATTCTAGTACAGACCATTGCAGTTAATTGTAGTGCGTCGGTTAACAAAACCACTCTGGTAAATTGGCAAGGAGGGTAGTTTCATGGAAAATAAGCAAGTCCATGCCAGCTTCCCTCCATGAATGGGAAGCAAATTGGACATAAAAGGGACAGGACGGTGAGATTCCCTTCGGTATTGGGACCCCAACTGCCTATTCTGTGCTACAATAACATTTTGGGCAATCTTTCCTGACATTGCTGCATCATGACAATTCCAACTATCTATTAGCTCCAAACCATTTTACAATCATCACATATACATCAACACTTAAGCATCTACTTGACTAAACTTGGCAAAAAGTAATCTTCTTTCACTATTTGCCTATAACCCAATTAGGTATCGGAGAAGAAAAAGCAGGGAACTAGTTGAACAATCACTGGCAGTCCACCAAACAGAAAAGAAACCATTTTTACGGATTCAATTCATTGAAATGAAATCTTTCAACAGCAGGAACAAAAAAAGAGAAAGTCAAAAACTTTGAAAGATTCATGGACTGTATCGATGGTGAAGTAAAGAGAATGAGAACCAACCAGCCATTTTGATGCCGAAGGGCCTTGTCGATAGGAGATGAAAGATACAGTAGCCGTAGTTGGTGGTGGATGATTAGGTGCAGTTAAATACGAGTTCTCTCGGAGTTTCCGTATGATGTGTTCAATGTCTTCCCTCCACGTGTTACTATGTATGGTTTTCTGACTTTTCTCTTTATAGAATAAAAGACAATTTTTTAAAAAACCCTTTAATTTTTAAATCTTTTTAAATTTACTTTTTAATAAAATAAAATCCTTTATATAAAATTAAGATAAAAATAATATTACATTTGCAACGGTCAAATAATATTAACTCTTAAATTTAAATTGAACCATTTGATATGAATTAAACTAGTAATTAATTATCTTAAATTATTAATTTATGTTTAATTTTATTAGTTCAAATTGAATTTAAGAGCTTATTTAAGTTATTAACATTTGACTAATCTTCTGATATTCATATCCTGTGTATTTTAATAAGACATTTAAAGTTGACTCAATCCAGTTTGAAGTCTACGAAGCTGACCTAAGTTTATCAAATTTTAAATTGGGCCATTTTTTAAAATTTGAGGCTTCGAACTCAACCGATCCAAATCTAATCTAACCCGAAGTCTAAAATTTTTAAGAAAATTTATCGTTTGATTTTTTCCAAAATTAAAATATCTATTACGCTTTGGGCTTCTGACCGTAAAATTTCAGGGAGGCCCGAGTCCGGCCTGGCCTTGCTCATTGCCACCACTACTCCCAGCCTCTGGTTAACTTCATCAGAAATAGATAATTGCCTACACACTAACTGTTGTATGCATTTGCCTGTGTAAGTAAGCTCTATCGACAAATACCGATTTCAGGCACATGAACAACAATCAATAGATGACAACATGATTCCATGATTCCAACTCTAAGATACATACAACAGATACCAACTACCAAAAGGGGTCAGCTAACATTGCTCTATATATCTGTACATATAGCTCGAGTTGCTGAAGCTAGGGTGATTCCATATCATAGATTGGTATATCAAGGCTTTGCACCAAGGAAAACAATACCTCAAGTGTAAATACAACAGATGACCGGAATTATACTCCAGCAACATCATGTCCCGCCGCAGCAAACACTTACATTCACATGGCAGAGTGCTCATTTTGGTGTGAACTTGGAGTTCATTTAAAAGTCTTATGGAACGAGAGTATCAGCACCCGCCTTCAGCATCCGCTATGCCCTGTGATAGAAATAAGACAGATGCATATCAGAGAGACATCAAGGAAAAAGAATCAAAGAAAAGCAACGAAACAACTACCGAATGATTAGCATGACAGAACCAAACTACTACATCTATAGTCTGCTTAAGGCCAACATAAAGGTGAAATTTTAAGAGTTATTGACCCAACAATCAGCTAAAGAACTCATCACATATTCAATGAATTGGCCCTTATTTGTAAGTTGTAACAATATGATTCCTAAGTTCATAAAATAACTCCAGCAATGACGCATTCCATATGCAGATGACAATTACTCTGTGTCCTGTCCAGATCAGCCTAGAACATCCTCATAAATGAATTCATACGTATTAATGTCCTGCATATTAGCAGTAGGAATGTCTACCATACTCCAGAATATGCTAACTGTTTATAAATCATGCAAACTAGGAAAATTCTTGCCGAGGTCCAACTGCTTACATGGGAGTTCAACAACACATAAGTTGATCAAAACTCGAGAAACATAGTTACATCATCCACGCCTTGGGATGTAGCAATTGGAATAGTCTTGAATGGCACAGAAATGGTATAATTCAGCTGATAGTTAACAAGCACTGAGCCAAATATGTTGAACTTTGTAGCACTACCATAAGCAGCCTGTGCATCAGAAGACCTCTTATAAACTACTCTTGCACGGTTGGTGTCCCTATCTACTTCTGTCTCAGATTCTTTCAAAGGTCCAAAACGCCTGAACATTTTATTCAAGTTTGTTTCAGAAGGAACAGAATCAACCACAGGAAAATGCATTACGAGTTCTGCTGGTGCCTTTTCATCTACATAGCCAGCTGGTTTATCAGCTGATGGATCAGGCTTGCCATCAGAATATTGCTTCCTAGAATTGGACCGACGGAGAGGTTTATCTGAATCCATAGGACCAAATTGATCAGTCCGTTTCCTACTTTTACGTGATGGTTGCTCTTCAGAATCGTTATGAATAAACCGGTCTGTCCAGTAAGTATCACTCAAATCTTCAAATTCAAATGTTTCGGGAGACCCGCCTATTTTGCATGTTTTTCTCCTCTTTCCAATTACTTTATCAGGCTGATCCACTATCAATGAATTCCTGAAATCTGAGAAGAAACCAACAACAATGCTCAAGAAATTATACCCTTTTAGGGGATCCTGAGCTACCAAGTGAAGTTGGGATACCAGTTCATCTAATGATGAATATTCACCTGACGAAATTGCGGCCTTAGTCTCAGCATCCTCATAATGCTGGGCAGACGCATCAGATACATCGCCTATAACTCCATCACTATTTCCATCCCCCTTCTGGGTATTACATTTAAGAATAGAGGGTGACCCAGCCATTTGGCTAGCGACTCTACGGATGCAGTCCCCAATTTTAAATGATGGCTTAGGTGAAGCGATGGTGGTGGACACTTTAGCAAGAGATATAATCCTCCTGCCTTCTGGTGTAGCTGAGTCAGCATGAAAAGACATATGTTTCTTGCTAGAAGACGGTGACAGTGATCTGCTGTCAGATTTCTCCTCGGACCCAATTTCATTACCAACAGAATCCCATGAATCGCCCATTAACTCAGACATGCTTCTTTCCTTTTTTCTAGGATAGACACTTTCCTTCAAATTGTGTTTGCGTTTGTGATACGAACCTCTTTGAGTTTGCAGAATCTTTTTACTAAAATTACTTTGGCCATCATCCCTACTACCATGAGGTGAATATTCTACCATGTCATCCTGAAACTCTAATCCATCTGCACTCTCCAACAAATTTCCACAATCCTGGAACTCAAGCAGTTCAGTATAACCCTTTAAACAGTAAAAAGCATGTAATTGAGACTTTGCAATCACAAGCTCTAAACGGTCAGCCCCATCAGTAGAACATTGTGCTAAGGCTTTCATATATTCCAACAACTTGTTAGATTCAAACAAATCACAACTTGTAAATTTATCCACACTGTCCCTTGTACTTGATTCTTCCCTAATACCTGCATTTTCAACCACTTGATATTGAATTTTTTCATAAGCATCCTTTGGTATGCATGAGCAAGCCAGGCCGAACTCCGTCCGTCTTGCAACTTCTTCCAAAGCACAATTGACGGCCTTCTGGAATGCTTCCGAAGTGCCCTGTTTCTCAACTAAGGAGAAACTTGACCTAAAAGGTTTAAGCAAAGATGCTTCATTCCAAGCAAATGTCCGGTCACCAAAATATGCTACCAAAAAGCAGTCCTTCTTATGATACTTCATTGCTTTCTCAGAAGCATCTGCTGGATCAAATATTTGCCCAGGCCACCATGGGTGGCTCCTCACTTTACCCCAGACCAAGTCTCCCTCAGAAAGCTCGGCGTCATCATACACTGGAAGTTCATATCTGGCTTCATAAGTTTGTCTTGTGCTTCCAGATTTTAAAGCTGCCCGTTTAACAGATGCATCCTCAACAGTCTTTGACTGTCCATTGTCAGTATCC
>JANSVB020201952.1:0-12917 GCA_025504935.2 Erythroxylum haughtii
GCTCAAGCTATCTCCAAAATACTGAAGTCTGTTCAGACCATTACAAAACCGAGACTGAACACTACACCTAACTTCAATCCAGAAATTGAAAGTCTTAGAAGCTCAATTGTTGATCGGCTCATTCATAACATTTGTAGCCCCATGTCTGCAGTTTAATTTACAACAAGAATCCGATCGATTGGAGCTCTACAGCTCAAGCTATCTCCAAAATACTGAAGTCTGTTCAGACCATTACAAAACCGAGACTAAACACTACACCTAAATTCAATCCAGAAATTGAAAGTCTTAGAGGCTAAATTGTCGATCAACTCCTTTAGATAAATTGTATATCCATGTCTCTAGTTTAATTTGCAAGAAGAATCAGATCAATCGGAGCTCTATAGCTCAAGATATCTCCAAAATACCGAACGATGTTTAGACTTTTTCCACCGGTCAGCTTATTTTAATCTGATCGATCTTTCACCATTTAATGACAAAACTAATCGATTGAATACGGAAAGATAGAAAAATGTTTTAGGAGTCCAGCGCTTCAAAAATCAAATCGATTGGAGGTCAGATGAAAAAGTTATGGCCAAAAGAAGGAAGTGGGCAAGGGCGCTCGGCCCTCGCCCAGCGCCCGTGCATAAGCGAGCGCCCCGCACACACGTATGGGCGATCATCCAGCGTTCGGGCGCGGGCGAGCGCCCAGCGCTCGGGCCGAACTCTACGATTTTTTTTTTCAACATATATATAGCCAAAACTTTCAAAATTTATAACTCTCGATCCCAAACTCCAAATGTGACAAATTTGGTCTCTATAGAAAGCTTAAAAGAAACTCTACAACTTCCATGTAGAACTCAAAGATCAATTTTGTCTCTAAAGTGGTCAAAAACCAATCAAAGGTACTGCCCCTATGTAATGTATCCCTAAACAATACTCAACTTTGAAAAAATTGTATCTTTCAACTCCAAAGTCCAAAAATTTCATATTTTATATCAATGTGAAGATCAGAAAGTCACCTACAACTTTCATTAAGAACAAAAAAATCAATTTGGCCTCTAAGGAAATCAAATTTTCAGTCAAAGATTCTGTCCTCTAATAATCATGCTAAAACAATGACAGAAACTTGTAAAAATCATAACTTATTATTCCATGACCCCAAAAATTCTATACTTTATATCAAAATAAAGATCAAATCAAAATCTTCAACTTTTATGCAGAACTTAAAGGCTAAATCAACTTCTAACTAGGTCAATTATTCAGTCAAAGTTTCTGTCATAACCTAGGTCAACCTATAACACATCAAAACTTCCAAAATTCATATCTTTCTATTCTCACATATTCTAATTGCATACTATACATCATTGTAAAGCTTGAAACATCTTCTATGACTTTTATGAAGATCACTTCACTCAATTCAGACTACATCAATCCGGCGATTTTCCTCAAAGCACAGCATGCATACATTTTCACACTTAAGAACATTTTCAAAGTCAAAGTAAAATAACCTTAACTTTGACTGACCATAACTTTCACTCCCGATATCGAAAAATTGCAAACTTTGTGGAAACGGAAAGCTCTCAACATAATCTACAAGTTTCCGGAAGATCATTTTCTCAAATTTTGCCTCAAACAAAAGTTAACTCTCAAGTCAATTTTTTATCACCAAAAGTCAACTTTCTTAATTCTTCACATTTTCACACTTTTCTCTTTAATTCTTGATTTTAAACTTAATTTGCAAGAAACTAATTCAATTTAACTTTTATAATCGATACAAATCTAATTCTCAAAGTCATCAAAATCTTTCCATTCTTTTTTTCATCAATTTCTTAAAATATAAACACATCTATTACAAAATTTGTATACAACCATACTTATTTCATAATTTTTTTATATTTATGCTTTTCACTCGAAAATCGGGTTCCAACAACCTTTTAGGAGAAGTTCGCCACAACCAACATCTGGTTTCGCCACAGCGAAGTCTCAAGTCGAGCGAATGCACCCTTCAGAAAAAGTACGCTGTGGCGAAGTTACCAAAATCGAATGAAAACACCCTTCGGGAAAGGTTTGATGCAGTCAATGACATGGCTTCGTCGTGATGAAACCTTCGAATCCACAAGCCAAAACCCAACAATCCAACCCTATCATACACTTCTATTTCTATCAACAACAATTTGCATCTTAACCAAAAGATAAACATGAATATATACAAAGGAAACTTCTTCAATTCTTAATCTCATTACTAAAACAAAATGAAGTTTGAACGTAGCTTTAGTCACATATCAACAATTACATCAATAACTTAATACAAAATACAAATGGTTGCTCATGATTGATATGCTTATAAACCTACCCAAACAAAATAATTGAACTAACTTAGTTACTAAATGTAGCTATCTTGGAATCACTAAAGCCTTTGCAAGGATCAACAATCTTCTTGTTCTACACTTAAGGAGAAAATAATGGGTTGAGCTACAAAACTCAGTGGTTAAAATATACATACGTATACATATGTATATATATGTATACATACATATACATATATACATATGTATATACCTATATATATATATACGTATGTATACATATGTATATACATATATTTATATATATCCTTTGCAAGGATCAACAATCTTTTTGTTCTGCACCTGAGAATAAAATAATGGGTTGAGCTACAAAACTTAGTAGCTAAAATATACATACATATATGTATGTATACATACATATATGTACGTATAAATATACATATACATATACATATATGTACGTATACATATACATAAGTATATACATACATATATACGTATATATACATATATATACGTATATACATATCTCATCTTAATCTAGCAGTTTAACCATCAACAGTTCTAGCTCAACACTCATAGTTAAGAAAGTCATCACATAACACATAACATGTATATTTAAACATGAAAACATAACACTCAATTATGCCTCATACTTGACAACTCAAAGGTGAAATGCACAAACAAATGGCTTGAGAGTCTCATAGGTCGAAATGGAGAAACCGAAGTTTACACCATGACTAAATGAGTCCACTTGTTAGGAGCTCATATGCCATAAACGGGCAGTTGGAAAAAGGCTGAGGTCAATGTGCACGTGATAAATGAAATGGTTTCTCTCTTGCCCAAAAACAAGAAAATTCTTATGCTCAATTCATTTCATTGCATGTTCATACTTTCATGCTTCTTATGCTTTTTCTCTTTGATTATACCAAATGTCATAGCATCTTTCAAAGCATGACATCATAATACATCATAATGCATTTTCCAACCGTCACAACAAGTCAAATTCAAGTAATTAAGCATATACACACACAAGTAAGCAATTTGCCCATCTTAACAATAACTATAAACATATTACCTATCTAAATTGCTCGAAAACCCAAGTTCCATTATACCTTTCTTCTTGCTTTTGGATATGATTTTCTTGGTTTCCTTCAAACAAACCAATTTCTACTCAAAACAATATTCCCATAGAAAATTCATAAACCTTTAATAATCACAAAATATAACAAAAAGAAAATTGAGCTTAGACTTAAACTACCCATAGTTTATCTAGGTTAGAAAAACTAAGACCTAGGTTAAAATCCATGAGAAATCAAAGGGGTTTCTTCTTTCTCTTCTTTCCCTTTTTATTCCCAACACAAACCCACTTCTCTAGTCCCTTTTTCTACCAAAGCAAGAAGAAAGATGAAGCTTACCTTAAACTTAGTCAAATCTTCTTCCATCACGACTTTCTCTTTTCTTCCCCTAGCTTCCAAGATTTTCTTCTTGTTTTTTTTCTTTCCCATGTTTTTCTCCAAAACTCATGCACTCTTCTCTTCTCCTCTCTTCTTTCTTATTCAAGACAACATTTTATTCTTGTCTTTCCAATTTTCCCCTTTCATTTAATGTAATACCTATTAACTCCTTTATTCTATTAATTATCATACTGTACTCTAACTTAATTCTAACATTTCTATTCTAATTTCTAATTTCTCCTTATGCTTGCTAAATTAATCACTAAATTCTAAGAAAATAAATAAATAAATAATAAAAGAAAAGAAAATTTTGGGGTCCAAAAATTCTCCTCCCTTTAAAGAATTTCATCTTCGAAATTCATACCTGAGTCTACAATAAGATGTGGGTACTTTTCCTTTATAGCTTCCAAAAGCTCCCATGTTGCCTCCTCCCTTCCATGGTTCTTCCATAAGACTTTAACCAGCTTCACAATCTTATTGCTCAAGATCTTTTCCTTTGGATCTATAATTTCTACTAGTTGTTCCTCATAAATCAAACCCTCCCTTAATTGAAGCTCTAAAGGTTGGATTATGAGTGAAGGATCCGTTCAGTTTTCCTTAACATTGATACATGGAAGACATTGCAAATCTTAGACAATTCTAGTAGCAAGGCTAACTTATAGGCTAGAGGTCTAATCTTCTCAATAATCTCATAATGGCTTATGTATCTTGGACTGAGCTTACCCTTTTTACCAAATCTTAAGACCCCTTTCCATAGAGATGCTCTAAGAAATACTTTTTCTCTAACTTCAAATTTCATCTCCCTTCTATGTGCATATGTATAGCTCTTCATTCTGTCTTGGCTTCCTTAAGTCTCTGTTTCACCAATTTAATCTTATTGTTTGTAACTTGTACCAACTTAGGTCCTAAAAGTCTCCTTTCACCTTCCTCATCCTAACAAATCGGAGTTCTGCACCTCCTACCATATAAAGCTTCATAAGGTGCCATTTGAATTCCTGAGTGATATGAATTATTATAAGCAAACTCAATTAAAGGTAAATGATCATCCCATGAACCTTTGAAGTCCATAACGTAAGCTCTTAACATTGCCTCCAATGCCCGTATTGTCCTCTCTGATTGGTCATCAGTTTGTAGATGGAAAGCTATGCTAAAATGCAACTTAGTTCCCAAAACCTCTTGTAAACTCTCCCAGAATTTGGAGGTGAGCCTGGGACCTCTATCTGATACTATAGAACTTAGAATCCCATGAAGTCTAATTATTTCATCTATGTATTTCTTGTCCAAAGCATTGAAAGAATCTACTTGTCTAATAGGCAGGAAATGTACTGACTTGGTTAGCCTCTATCAAAAATCACCCATATTGTGTAATGCTTCCTGCTAGTTCTTGGTAATCCCATCAAGAAATCCATTGTAATCTTCTCTCATTTCCATTTAGGAATAGACAAAGGTTTAAACTTACCACTAGGTGTGTGATGTTCTACTTTAACTTGCTGATATACTAAGCATTTTCTAGCATACTCTACAACATCTTTCTTCATTCCTTTCCACCAAAAAAGCTCTTTTAAATCTTTATACATTTTTGTACTCTCCAGGTGCATTGCATAGGGAGCATTGTGTACCTCATCAAGTCTAGAATACAAAGTTTATTACCAACCACCACCAATCTATCTTCTCTTATTTCTGTTTTAGAGGACTTACCATTTTTAATTTCTTCTCTAAGCTTGCTCAAGTAATCATCTTACTCTTCCAATTCCTTAATCTTGTCATTCAACACTGGCCTAATTCTAAAATTAGCCAATATACAACAAGATTCAACTTGCCTCTATGTCACCTTAAGTTTGGCTAATTCCTCTAATAAAGGAAAATATACTATCTCCACATGTGCCATAATAGATTTTCTACTCAATGCATCTGCTATTACATTACCTTTCCTTAGGTAGCAGTCTATCATCAAGTCATAATCCTTTAGTAGCTCTAACCACCTTTTTTGCCTTAAATTTAACTCTTTTTGGCTCATAAAATATTTAAGACTCTTATGGTCTGTGAATACCTTGGTGGTGACTCCATATAAGTAATGTCTCCATATTTTCAATGCAAAAATTATGGAAGCTAACTCCAATTCATACTTAGGATAATTCATCTCAGGATTTTAATTACCTAGGAGCATAGGCAATCACTTTATCTCCTTGCATCAACACACACCCCATTCCTTTCCTTGAGTCATCGTTATATACTATATACCCGTCACTACTAGAAGGCAAGGTAAAAATTGGTATAGTCGTGAGCCTATTCTTCAATTACTCAAAGCTCCTCTAGCATTCCTCTGTCCACACAAGTTTTTGATTCTTCCTTATCAATTTGGAAAGTGGGGCTAGTATCATGGAAAATCCCTCTACAAATCTTCTATAATAACCAGTTAAACCTACAAAACTCCTCACTTTTTCTATATTCTTAGGTACTTCCTATTTAACCACAGCTTCTATTTTCCTTAGGTCCATATGCACTCCTTTTTTTTATATTATATGTCCAAGAAATACCACTTCTCTTAGCCAAAATTCACATTTATAAAATTTGGCATACAACTCTTTCTTCCTCAATGTCTCCAAGGAAATACTTAAATGTTCCTCATGCTTCTTGTCACTCTTAGAATAAACCAATATATCATCAATAAAGACTATGACAAACCATTCTAAGAAAGGCTTAAAGACTATATTCATTAAATCCATAAAGGCTACAGGGGCATTCGTTAATCCAAAAGGTATGACTAAGAACTCAAAATGTCCATATCATGTTCTAAAAGCAGTCTTTGACATATCGGACTTCTTTATTCTCAGCTGTTGGTAACTTGATCTCAAATTTATCTTAGAGAAGACTTTTTCCCCTTGCTGTTGATCAAACAAATCATCTATGTTTGGTAGCGGATATCTATTCATGATAGTGACATAGTTAAGCTTCTTGTAGTCTACACACATTTTCAACGATCCATATTTCTTCCTCACAAAAAGAATCGAAGCTCCCTAAAGTGAAGAGCTAGGCTTAATATAAAGTTTCTCTAATAACTCTTCTAACTGCTCTTTAAGTTCCTTCAATTCTGCTGGAGTCATTCTATAAGGTGGAATCAATATCGGTGCAGTACCTGAAAGAAGCTTGATGGGAAACTCAATTTCTCTCGATGGTGTAGTCCTAGTAATTCCTCTAGAAAGACATCCAAGAATTCCATGACCACAGGTATTTCTTCTAACTTTTCTCTACCTATCTTCATGTCTACCGCATATGCCAACAATGCTTCACATCCTTTCCTCATCATTTTCTCTACTGTCAGAGTTGAAATAATTCCAGGTAGGCTTAATTTCCTATCTCGTATAAACACCACCTTTCTACCTTTGTCCAACTCAAGCTCTACTATCTTCTGTTTGCAATCTCAACTGACATTATACTTTTCTAATGTATCCATGCCCAAAATCACATCTAATCTCCTTGTCTTTAATGGCATTAAATCTACCACTAATTTTTCTCCACCAATATACATTTCATAATCTCTATAAACTTGACTAATGATGACATACTAACAAACAGGGGTACTAACCATCAACAGACTATCTAATGGACTCAAACTTCTACCATATACAGTTTTAATTGATGAAACAAATGAATGAGTAGAGCCCGAATCAATTAAAACAATAACATAATCATTAAACAATTTAACTATACCAGTCATAACCTCTGGAGATATTTTTGTATCCTCCCTCGTCGTTGCAAATACTTTAGCTGGTTCTTTCCTCCTTGGTCTTCCTGGAGGATTCACTTTCCTGGCTGCATCAAAACTGCCCACTTCAGTTGCAATCTTGTGTCCCATAGTCTTAGCCCTTTTTGTAGCTTGCATCTGAGTTCCCTCTCATCTTGCATACTGTGGGCACTCTATAGCTATGTGCACTTTTTCCCTATAGTTGTAACAAGGTCCCGTTAACCTATAACACTCCCCCTTATGCAATTTTCCACAATGGTCGCATTTGGGAATGGATTGCTTATCCCCCTCTCTTGTTCTACTGCCTCCAGTCGTTGAGGTTTGATGGGAAATAGTTCTCACCTATCTGGACCTACTAACACTACTACTCCTATCCTTATATTGTACAAGGAAAGTCTTGGTACTCCTCTCTAACATAGAAGTACTATCTCTCCTCTTGAACTATTCTCTCCCTTTTTCTTTTTCTATTCACAGCACTCTTTATGTTCTCTACATCCTCAACCCTTAATGCTGCTTCGACTAACTGTCAAAATTCATAGAAATTCTATGCCACCACTTTTTATTGATGGCAAAATGCAATCTTGTTTGAAACCTACGACACTTATCTACTTCACTCATCGTCAACTCAACTGCATATTGGGACAATTGTATAAATCTGCGCTCATATTCACTCACAGTCATCTTCATCGGGGTGAGACTTAGAAATTCCCTTTACTTTTGTTGAATATATACCTCAGATAAATATTTTTTCTTATAAACAGCAAGGAAATCCTTCCATGTTAACACTAGTGGTTTCATCTAACTCCCTGGCACACTTTCCCACTAATGTAGGGCATCTCCCTATAGTAAGCTTGCAACATACTCAACCTTTTCATCATCCTCATATTCCATTTTCTCCAATAGCCTTTCTTTCTTCCTCAACCAGGTCTCAGCTTCTTCTAGATCAATAGTTCCATAAAATTCCATTGCCTTATACTTCTTAAGCTTATCAGACTATTTCTTCTCTTAGCTGGGGCTAGAGCAGAAGTTTACGGCATCTAGCCCATGGCCTCGACAAAAGCATGAAAAAAGGCTTGGAACAATTTAAGATCCAAGGGAGTAGGCACTTGCCCCTACAAAAGAGGAGACTCATGCGTTTGTGATCGAGAGGGCCCACTACTATGCCCTATAGAAGCCTTAGCGCTTCCTAGGGCTCTAAACTCATCAGTACCCTCCTCTCTGGATGGAGAGTCAGGTGCGATAGATCCTTGTAAATCTTCTAGTGTTGTTCTATGAGGTGGCATCTTACTCCTTAAATTTTAACACTAATGATTAGCTTACGTTTCATTCTAATCTTATTTCCTATATTTATGCATGATATGCATGTCACTTAACGCAATTAATCAATTTAACAATGTAAACACTTAATCACACATCATAATAATTTGTACCATTACATATTCTAAGTCTAGGAATGCTTAAAAATCCTAAGCTCTGATACTAGAAGATATTGAGCCCAGGTCCCGTTACTTATCCTAAGGTGACTAAACGAGACGGTTCAGTAAGGATCACAGTAAGCGAGAGAAAAGTTGAAACTTTTCAAATGGTAAGGAATTTTAGTGTTAGCATTGGTAGGTTCGCCACGGAAAATTAAATGGTTCGGCATGGCGAAACTAAGGAAATATTTTCAAGGACCTTTCAGGAGAAGTTCGCCGCAGTCAATGTCTGACTTTGTTGCAACGAAGTCTCAAGGTCGAGCGAAAGCACCCTTCGAGAAAGGTTCGTCGAAACCAAAGTTTGGCTTCGCCGTGTTGAAATCTTCAACTTCACAGTCCAAAACCCAACAATCCAACACTAATTTGCACATACAATTTCTATTTCGAGCAACAAAAAGTAGTAACTCAACCAAAAGATAAACATGAACATATATAAAATAAACTTCTTCAATTCTTAATCTCATTACTAGAACAAAATGAAGTTTGAATATAGCTTTACTTACATATCAACAACCACATCAAAACTTAATACAAAATACAAATGATGCTTATGTTTGATACACTTATAAAGCTACCCAAAAAATAGTCAAACTAACTTAGTTACCAAATCTAGCTATCTTGGAGTTTGCCCCAAAGCCTTGTAAAGATTAACAATCTTCTTGTTCTGCACCCGAGGAAAAAATAATGGGTTGAGCTACAAAGCTTCATGGCTAATGTAAATATATATATATGTATATATAAATATACTTCTATATCTCATCTTAATCTAGCAATTCAATCATCAACTATTCTAGCTCAAACACTCATCGTTATGGAAGTCATCACATAACTCATAATATGTATATTTAAACATCAAAACATAACACTCAATTATGCATCATACTTGACAAATCAAAGATAAAATACACAAACAAATGGCTTGAGAGTCCTACGGGTAGAAATGGAGAAATCGAAGTTTACACCATGAACTAAATGAGTCCGTTCTTAGGATCTCATATGTCACAAGTGGGTAGTCCGGAGAAGGCTTAGGTCAACGTGCACGTGATGAATGAAATGATTTCTCTCTTACCTAAACACAAGCAAATTCTTATGCTCAACTCATTTCATTGCATGCTCATACTTTCATGCTTCTTATGTTATTTCCTCTTTTGATTATACAAAATGTCATAGCATCTTTCAAGGCATGACATGATAATACATCATAATGCATTTTTCCAACATTCACAATAATTCAAATTAAAGCAATTAAGTAAACACACAAACAAGTAAGCAATTTTTCCATCTCAACAATAACTATAAACATATTACCCACCTAAATTGCTTGAAATTTCAAGTACAATTGTGACTTTCCTTTTGCTCTTAGATAGTATTTTCTTGGTTTCCTAAAACAAACCAAATTTTCATTCAAACCAATATTCCAATGGAAAACTCATAAAGCTTCAATAATCAAAATGATAAAATTAAGCTTAAACTTAACCTACTCATAGTGTATCTAGGCTAG
Source organism: Erythroxylum haughtii (assembly GCA_025504935.2). Classification (NCBI taxonomy): domain Eukaryota; kingdom Viridiplantae; phylum Streptophyta; class Magnoliopsida; order Malpighiales; family Erythroxylaceae; genus Erythroxylum; species Erythroxylum haughtii. Next base: position 10,464 of record JANSVB020201952.1, read on the forward strand.
AAAAACTAAAACGTAGTTTAGAAGTCCATGAAAAATTGAAATGGGTTCTTAGTTTTTCTTCTTTCTTCCAACATAAACCCATTTCTCAACTTCTTTCCCTACCCAAACAAGAAGAAAAGATATGAAGATTACCTTAAGCTTGGCCCAAATCTTCTTTCTTTTTCTTCTTTCTCCTTTTCTTTCTTTCTTCTCCACGATTTTCTATTCTTTTCTCTTCTTTCCCACTTTTTTTTCTCTCTTCTCACAATTTTCTTCTTCTTCTTTCTTATTCAAGACAACATTTTATTCTTGTCTTTCCAATTTTGCCCCTCTTCATTTAATGTAATACCTATTAACTCCTTTAGTCTATTAACTACCATATTACACTCTAACTTAATTCTAACATTTCTATTCTAATTTCTAATTTCTACTTATGCTTGCTAAATTAATGACTAAATTCTAAGAAAATAAATAAATAAATAAATAAAAGAGAAAATTTTGGGGTCCAACATAAAAACTATGGGAAAGAATGAAGTCAGAAGAACAAATAAACAAACTAACTAATGTTCTTATATTTAAGGACACTACAACACATATCAACTAGATAAATCACAAATCTATAACTTGCCCTAGAGAACTAAAAGCTTTTCTGTCAACCTCCCCTTATCCTTAAGGCCCTTTGGTTAAGAAATTGAAAGATGAACGACTATAATTGTAACATCCCGTCACCGATGGGATGGGTACAGTGATTGTGCATTTATAATTTGGCATGTTCATGCATTAGTTAGTCCCTATATTTTGATAATTGGTAATTATTGCACTAGCATATGAGGGGACATGCATGTATGACATATTCCCGGTATGATTGTGTAAATTGGAAATTTGGCGATAATTGTATTAATTGAGCCTTGAAAAGTGAATTGGAGTGAAAAATGAGATCTAGGAGTTTAAAATATGGAATTAGAATGTATGATTGTGAGTTTGATAATTTTGAGGATTTTTAGGAATTTTTCTGAAATTTTCGGAGAAATAGGTCCGGACCGAAAAATGACCTAATGACCGATTAATTGGATTTTCGATTCCGAAATTGATTGTCCAATGGCACGGAAAGATTAGTGTTATGATTTTAGGATGTATTGCTTAGAGCCATTAGAATTTGGGAGAAATTAGATTAAGAATTTGGATTTAGGCTGTTTGGAGTGATCTTGTGGCAATTGAATTGCCAAACAAGCCCTAATCTTTAAATTATTTTGTATAAAGCCTCTAGCCTTTGAAATTGCTTCCCACGATGCTTCCTTGGTTTGAAAGCAAATTGGCTTCTTCTCTTTTCCATCGTGAATCTCCTCCTTGCTACTTTCTTCCATTTTCTTGCTAATTGTTTCCTTCTCCATCAAAAACCTACCCCTTTAGCTTGTGTTAGAGAAGATGATGTTTGGGTGTGTTTTGAGAGGCTACTATGGGAGTTGCTAGAGTTTTGGGATTAGAGTATTTTGAAGTGATTTTTGAAGATTTCAAGGTGTAAACAAGTAAGTTCTTGCTCTTCTATGTTCTAAGTGTTTTGATTTGATGATTGATTAGAGTTATTGATGAATGGGAAATGTGTAGGTTTCGGATGATATGAGTTAATGATTTTATCTTGTTTTGTTTTTGGTAATTGGGGGATAATGGTTATTTGATGGAATTGAGGTTAGGAATGAGTTGTTTTGAGTATATTGAGTTGTTTTAGGAGTGTTTGAAATAGGAAAATTGGATTGAAAGTTGACAGAAGTGTGAAATTCTGGGTTTCGGGCGTGTTTCTGGGGTTGCACACCGTGACGTGTGATGAACACGCCGCGGCGAGCAATTTTCCTCTCGCACGTCACAACGAGCGAAGACGCACGCCGCGGCGAGGGTAGGAAGGCACAGCGCGGTGCGCGCCAACACGTACGCCGCGACATACGCAAGGGATCTCGCCGCGGCGAGAGATTTTGCGCCGCGGCGAGCACGCCATTTCTCCGAGATTGATTTTTAAGTTTTGAAGTTGAGGTTCTAGTCCAATGAATTGGGTTCTTGATTTATTGTAATTTAGAGACTAAGGACTACAGATTGTTAAGAATGAAAGTTCTGAATCAATTTCGAAAGTTTGCAAATTCGGATGGCAATTGAATAGGGAATTTGATTTCGATATACAGATAGTTCCCATGTCTTGGAGTTTGTCTTCTGGAGTTTTGAACTTAGCCAATTGACTCATGAGGGTTATGAATTCCTATCGTTAGAGAGAAAGAGATTGAATTGGGAAGATTTTGGACTATTGTCGGGAATGTCATAAACATGTATTGTACGCAATTAAATCGTTGCATGTGCATAATTGACTACTGTAAATTGAACAATTAGTAATGTCTGTATATTCTGATTGTTATAGAGGCACAAGTGGAGCGTCGATCTTCCGACGTGGCTGAGACTTCCCGGCATTAGCTCGGAAGTTACAGGTGAGTA
>JANSVB020201965.1:0-12915 GCA_025504935.2 Erythroxylum haughtii
ATTCATGAGCATGCCAAATACGAATACACAGTCACTGTACCCATCCCATCGGTGACGGGATGTTACATACTACACAAACTTCTTGTCTTTTCACTTAAAATAAAACCAATAGTTTAGCTACTTAAATGAACTCAAAGTAAACCAACTAAGCTAAACTACACAACAAACCAGGAAGTGGGTAAATAGCCCATGTACATCACTGTTACTACTTAATAGAAAATAAACATGCAATTTGACCAAAAAGTTACAAAACCCATTAATAACTAACGAACAATTTTAAAACATTTGTGAACACTTCCCCTTGCTTCAAAATTTCATAGATCTCTCTATAATGTACGTCTCTCTAACAACTATAAAAAAGAGTTTCTTCTTGTGCCTTGTTTCTTCTTCATCTTGCTACAATCTTTTTATAAATGCCCAAACCTCTTGTACTTGAAGCATTGTGTTTTTTCCTTTGTGCCAACAATCCTTTTCTTCATGGCCGGGCTTTTTATAATTTCCATGTTAGAGAATTTTACTTTATCCTTTGAAGAGGAACTCTTCACTATGTATGCTCCTTTGACCTTATCACCATTTTCTCTATCCCTCATTATTCTTCTTTAATAACTCTTATAAGGTTATATTTGATATAGATCTTTAGTAACTTCAAGAGATGAAAATTTTGACTTGTAACTTTTGAAAAGCGTCATAAGAAGCTTGTTTAGAACTCTTTGAGTAGGAAATTCTTCATCAAATAACTTGATTTAATTGACAATGGACATAAGTTTTCTCCAAGTGCAAGAGGTTTGGGCATTAATAAAAAGACTACAGATTTAAAAATGACAAAAAAACAAGCATAACACAAATGGCACGAGAAGAAACTCTTTTTTAAAGTTGTTAGTGAGAAGTGCACCATAGAGAGATGTGCTCCAATATCTATAAGTTGATAATAATGTGCATTAACAAATTTGAAGACGGTAATGAGAAATGCATCACATTAGGAGAGAAGTGCCTCATCCATGAAATTTTAAGGCAAGGGGTACTACAAGAAAAATGAGATATAGTGACAGAAATTACCAACAAAAAATGAAGGATTTCCATCGGAAAGAGAATTCGGCGATGGAAATTACCGACGGATAGAGGTGTCAGAGAAATGGTCATAAGTAATAATTAGTGATGAAAATTATAAATTTCGTCGGTAATTTTATCGATGGAAGTGTTGTCCGTTGCTAAATTTAGCGATAGAATATGACATGGTGATAGAATATGACACTTCTGTCGGTAAAATTACCAATAGAATTTAAAATTTTCATCGCAAAGTTAACGATAGTAAATATTGGGGAAAACTGTCAAAAACATTAGCAACGACATCTTGTATTCTGTCGGTAATGTACCAACAAAATATACACTTTTGTTGGTAAGTTTACCACTAAATTTATTGACGGATGTTGTTATTCCATTGGAAAATTTAGGGATATTATTTTCTTAATATGTTCCTACATTTAATTTGTATATTTAATTTTGATTGATACTTTTATGATTAATAATTAATTTCTACAATTATCTTTTGATAATATTTTGAATTATTTCTACATTTAATTTATCTAAAGAGTAAATTAATGGAAAATACAAAGTAAAATTGTATGTTTCCAATTTTTTGGTCATAACTTTTGATATTATTATACTATTGAGATGAGGTTTAGCTTGAATTAAACTTGAGAAGTTTGGCTAGAATTCTTATGAAGGAAGTTCTGTCCAATTGTGGCTTGAAAGGTTTTGAATTTTGCTTTGAAAGTGAGATATATGTGCAGGGTGAATAGTGGTGATTCTAGCATTTAAAGATTTGTGACCTGAAACTTTGGGAAAGTTTTCTAGGCTAAGGTAGACAGATTTTGTGAAATTGGTCTTCATGAAAGTTGAAGATTCTCTTGTTAGCTTTCTATCGCCACTAAGTATGACATTTTTCTATTTTTAGGTTGAAAGTTATGGCTTGTTAACTTTCAGATGGTAACTTATGTCTTAATGTGTTTTGGTGTGTGTAATGTCTCTAAGTATGGGTTTTGGTGATTTCTGTGTTCTGACGCTAATTTTGGACTGTTATGGTTGAAATTAGCTCAAGTGATCTTATGGAAAGTTGTAGAGGAATGTTTTAGCTTTGTAATGAGGTATGATATGCTCTTTTTGGATATAGGGCTTGTAAGTTATGAATTTTTCAATTTCGGATATGGTTTAGGTTATATGTTGATTTAACACTCTTTAACAGGGCAGCCACAATAATGGGAGAATTTGACCTAGTTAGAGATAGAATTTGCTTCTAAGTCCTTCATGAGAATTGTAGCATGTTTTCTGATCTTTCCATTTCTATAAGATATGGAATTTTTGGATAAGGGTATAAGAAGTTATGATTTTTGGAAGATTGTGTTACTGTTGAGGATGACTTATATAGGCAGAAATTTTGATTGAGAATTTGATTTGTTTGAAGGTTGAATTTGCTTCCAAGTTATTCATGAAAGTTTTAGAATATGTTTTGATCTTTCTTTCGATATAAAGCTTGGAATTTTTGGCAAAGGGGATGGAAAGATATGATGTTTGGAAAAATTTTGTATTGTTTTGAATGGTAATGTGAAGGCAGTAGCTTTGATTGGATTTTTGACACGCTTAGAGGTGAAATTAGTTTTCAAGCCCTTCATGAAACTTGTAGGGTTTTCTATGATCTTTCCAATGAGACCTTATTTGTCATTTTTGGTTACTTATGTGAAAAGATAGGGTTTGGGAAAGGAGAGGAGGTATTAAGTGTTTTTATAAAAAATAAAAAAAGGGAAATCGGATTTGGCAGGCGAGGGACTGACCCTCGCCCTCGCGAGGTCTCGCGAGGGCGAGAGTCAGACCTGCCCTCGCGAGGGCGATGCCTCGCAAGGGCGAGTAGCTCGCAGGCCGCGCGAGTTGACTCGGCCTGATGCGGGCCGATTCGATCCGGCCCAACCCAAACCCTCTCCTATTCTTTTGTGCATAACTTTTTCGGTCGACCTCTGATTGACCTGATTCTCGAGGCATCGGATTCGTGATTCCTTTAATTTCATTTCTATATGAAATCATGAATTCTTAGAGATGAAATTGATGTGGATTAATTAGGTCAAAGTTAGAGGACCGAGTAATTATTTTTTTAGTCTGTATTTTATTAATAATTGGACCTATAGAGGTCCGAATTGAGTGATTTTGGTGTCTTTAGATTTCTAATATTTAGAGGAAAATTTTGTGATGGAAATTTTTGGAATAGTGTCGAGAATGTCACGAACATGCATTGTACACATTTTAATTGCTACATGTGCATTATTAAATATTTCTGATTGTACATTTGGTAATGTTTGTATATTTTGAATGTTATAGAGGTGCATTTGGAACGTCATCCCATAGACGTTGCTGAGACTTCCAGACATTAGCTCGGAAGCTATTGGTGAGTGGCCTAGATGGTTTCTCAATTATTATTTGTTTATAATTTTGCGTTTATAATTATGTGGAGAATAATGGTGGGTTTGTGAGTTGTTTATGACTAGATTCCGGACAGAAGGTCCGATATATTAGGAGATTATGAAATAGAAGTGCTATTTGTCTAAGAATTTGGGACCTCTTTGTTTTAAATGTGATTCAATGTGATCGTGATTTTAATATGATTAATTGTGAACTATTTGTTTGAATGTGCTAATTTGGGATTGATTGTGATGTTGACATTGTTTCATTGAGACATATGCATTCCATGCATGAATGCATGATCAGTTAACGACAGTTGTGACAGGATCATCCACCGAGAGCTTAAAGCTCAACGTATTTGGGCCTCGAGCCCACAGTGATTCAAAGCCTGAGGCTCAACGATTAATGCGCCCAGATTGGAACAGTTTTAGGCGCTCGGTCACAACAACGTAATAATTGAAAAATTGTCACATACGCATTTCATATGCATTTGATTTGGTTTCTTTGATTGATAATAATAACCATGTGGTACTTCTGAATGTGATAAGATGGAACAACTGTGTTATGCTTGAGTGATGCATGAATTGAGTGAACCATCGATGATGGTTCCTCTTTGAGTTCGCAAACTCACTCAAAATTGCAACTTATTTTTCAGGACCGAGAGAGTAGACTCCTAGCTCCATAGGGACTATTCCTGCCGTGTAGATCGTGTTGGCAAGAGAAGTCATGGCTCACAGGTCGGTCAGCTGAGGTTTTTGGGGGATGACCTAGTTAGACTTTTTGTATTAGATTTCTTTTGGAGTGATGTATAAACAGTGAACTATGACAGATATGTAAATTTCTGATCTTGATGAAATGAAATGAGGAAAATTTATGGTTTCAAAAAATTAGTGATTTTTATATTGATGCATGATTATTATGATGCCATGTGAAGTACGGTAGTGATTGTTCGTAGTTCACCCTTATCATAGGATATGTATCGGAATGACCTACGGGCTTCCCGGTGTATACCCTACGGTAAGGGGGCGCTACATCTTAAACCATCAATTTTCTAACAATATTAGCATACAGCTTTGGGTCATCTTTCTCTTCCTGTGAGGGTTAGTAAACAGGAAGCCGTATCACTTCCATTCTATTTACAAAGGTCATCAACATGCAAATGTAGAATACATATGAAAATTTCAATTGTTAATGGAAATAATTCAGTCTAATACAATATATATAGGTTTCCTTATTTTGTGATACATAAACCCTTCAACTATACAGAAGATCCATCATCACACATAACCAAACTTCTTATAAACATACTCAAATAAAGCCTGAAAAATACTTTTTGAATATGTCTCTTCAGGCAACCTGAGAAAACGAGCAACTTTATAGAAAGCCAAAGTTTGACAGTAGATGTCGGCACGAAAACTGAGCAAAAGAAACAGTTTCACAATAGTTCAAGAAACAAAAAAAATGTTGATGTTTAATTCATGCTAGTGCAGGACTGTGGAGTGTAATAAAAGCTAAGATCAGTTTTTATGCCTCAACATACTCCTAAGATATAGTGCACAAAAAATTGAGATCAGCTTTCATGCCCCAACATACTCCTAAGATATAGCATACATGGAGTGTATAAAAAGCTGAGAAATTCTAAACTCCAGTATCCAAAAGACAACAAGTCATCAACATACTCCTAAGACATAGTAACAATGATAGTATCGTCTACTATTCCTTAGAAGACATCATAAACTCCACATATTCTTATGTGCATTGACTGGTGTACCAAGTAATGCCCTCACGTAATCAGGCCTATAAATAAGAAAAATATAATTTCATACAATTTCAAAGCTTCCACTTCCAACTCCATCAAATGATTATATAGTTCTTCTTCTAGAGTCGAAAGTGGCTTAACCAATAGTGAAGTGGATTTTATAATGGCTTCAGTAACTATGTTAAGTCCATCTTTGATGATGTATTCAATGTCATCAGAGGATGCCCTGTTTTTCCTTTTCCTATATGCACCTGGGTTTGCAATTTGAGAATGAGCTTAGATTCCCATTGGAGATTCAATACGATCACCATCCATCATTGCATTCTCTCTTAAACTTAATTCATTTTGAAACAACATTTCATCACTCTCATCCATGGTGTTTTAAAATCCACTTTTGACAGAAATGGTGCATCTATTTCTTATCTCATATGATGTTTTAGCATGCTCCCTATTTGCTCTATCACAACGATAAATCTCAACCAACTTCTCATAATTATGGATAGGCTTCTCTCTCCACCTAGCAACTTCTAGTTTAGCCTGTTACAAAAACAAGTTCATGAATCAACAAAATCATAACATATATCGAACAAAATAATAAACAAGTTCACCTGGATCAAGCTCTCCCACACTTCTAGCTCAGTACTCCACATATTTGTTACAAGACTCCATGCAAATCCACTACCTCCATTTGAGAATAAATCAAAACACTTACTTCACCTACTCTTGATAATCTTGTTATTATTTTTTATTTTTTCCTTATCGATCCCTTTATCAAAAAAATTTTCCTTTAGTTTAGCTTTAATTATGTCAAATGCATGTTCTATATGTTACAAATTCAACTACAAAGGCTGAACTTTATATCTTAAGCATAAACAATATTGGAGTTTCAAATATTTCCAAATAATATAAAAGGCAAGAACAGAAAAAAAAAAATAGTGAAAACAATGTATTACAAAGAGACAATTGCATGTGAAAACATTAACAACAAAAATAAACAACATCATATTTAGATAAAAGTATCCAATAAATATTTTTAAAGTAATAAAAAATCGTGGAAGACATAAATTGATTATGATGCAGCAATATCTATCCTAAAGTGTAATCAGCCCACATATGAGCAGCGATGTTATTTCTTATGATTTCCCCACTATGTGCATCATCTTCATTGTTATTTTCATAGCCATCTTGGTTATCATTTTCCCCTCCATCGTAATCTTCATTAAGGAATGAATCATCTAGATATGTACCAATTAAAAAATTCTGCAAAATGGCACAAGCCATAATAATTTTGTTTAGTTTGAATGCCATATGTTGGTTCTGTGGTAGATGCTATAATAGGGAATTGTTTTTTCAACATACCAAATGCTCTTTCGACAACGTTATGCAATGTTGAATGTCGATGATTGAATAATTCACGAGCATTTCATGGAGGATTCCTTGAATATTCTTTTAAGTGATATCATTCCCCTCTATGCGGTGCAATAAGTCCAATTCTCAACATGAATCTAGCATCAACAAGATAGTATTTTTCTATGATCTATGATGAATAAAATTAAGTCAAAATGCAATTTATGACATTTATTAATTAACAAGATTTGAGCCCTATTTTTACCTTGAGGGATTTTAAGTGAGTACTGCTTGGTTAGTGTACTTTTTATAATTTTTTAATCAGATGTTGTTCCTTCTCACCTAGCTAATACATATGCGAACTTCATATCAAAAGAACAAGCACACAACACATTTGTGTTAGATATCCTTTCTCCCATAAAACTTAGAAGCATCTTGAGTAGGTACTTTGACATAGATATGTGTATCATCAATTGCATCAACACAATCTTGACATTGAACTATAATATAATGAACCATTATGTGTGTTTCATATAATTATATTGAGTTAAGAAAAGAAAATTACCTTTAAATGTGGGTAGAATCTACTACTATTCAATATTTTCAATAGGGTTTCTAATCCGTCAGGTACTCAAGTTGTTTTAGAAAGATGTCTTTTAGCCCTATAGCTGCTTTGAAAACGCTATAAAAATGACGATTTACAGTTTCCCCATATCGACTCCAAAAGAACGCAATCTCCCAATTGGTAACGTTATGTCCTAATATGTATAGAAACTTCGCTACTTGTTCTTCAACCGTTGCATTTATAATGGGTCGAAGCACACCTTTTCCAACTAATAAATGACATAATTCAACAAATGGTTTAGGCTTCATTCAAATTATATTTCTCCTAGTGGAATGAAATAAAATTCTTCGTATGATACTCTCCCTTAATTGTGATCTCTCCGATGGTGTAAGCATTTAAAGTTTGTCTTCCGCATGTCTCTTTTGTAACACCGACCAATAGATCAAAAGATAAGCAACATGAGCAAGCACTAATAGATGTATAAGAATCAATTTGATAATTTGATTATTCACTCCATTGCCTTCACTACTCATGTCTAAAAAAACAAAAATAAGAGTAGTTTTTAGATTGTGAAAATCAAAATAAACCAAATATGACATAGATATGTCCATTTATATATGATGTTCTAAAAACAACAATAAGCAGCATTAAAGGGAAGCTTCAAACCGTGGCAAATTTGAATCATTCCTGCACTAAAATTTTAAGGAAAGATACACCAAAGCAAAAAGAATATCAGAATATTGTAAAAGAAAATAAGAATAAATTCATAAAGATAGATACATGAAAGATATCATTCATTAAACTTAAAAAAGTGGATGATGCATTGGTTAACCGTAAAAACATTGCCAAAAATTTATAATGAGCATCATACGTTCTCAAAGTAGTTTTTTTAATATCATCTTAGTCTTATTGTAAATCTAGATTAGTAAGAAATTAAACACCTCCAAGTTTATCAACTTTTGTACCATGGGAATCTAATACTTGTATTTTATTGTAATGTTATTTACTACTCAATAATAATCACATATACATCATAATTCATCCATTTTTTATACTAATGTCACATGAAAGAATTAGGGACTAACACTAGACTTTATGATCCAGGCTTTAAGCAACTCAGACGGAATGTACCACTATCTCCCTTACGATTTATCTAGTTCCCTAACTTCTTCAGGGTGATATACAATAAACAACAAACTACATATAGGAAGTTAGATTTGGGAGATGTCTCCTATGCTCTAAAATTGATTACATTTGTAGTGTTTTAGCATAATACAAGTGACCAAGTGTTTTTGTAGAATACATTATTGCTTATTCTGTATTGATATAAGTGGAAAAAAAGATGATGTTGATCGATACTAAAGAACTTAGCAGAGTGGTCTAAAAGTGTAAGATTGGAATTTTCTATTTGATGACTTCACCGAGTGACCAAAGCTTTTGCTCTTATTACATGCCTTCATGTTTAGTGGGCTTATAATATGGTTTCATTTATGATTATTTTGTTATTATTAAAAAGACTTTTAAAATGCTTGGAATGTTTTATCACTTTTATATATCATATTTAGGACCTTCCATTTCGTTCATAGTTGACTTCTTAGTAGAGAAAAAAAGTTTCTGGAGGTCTAGTATGAATTGTTGTAATGAATGGGAGTAAAAGCATACAAGTGAATGAACTTAGCAGAGTTGCATCCTATCCAGGCATATAACTATTCAAACCAAAAATGCCCATCGAATTTCAATTAAATAATTAAATCCTAAAACCCAAGAATCGTTTGCTTAAGAAAAGAGTTGTCATTTTATGGGATACTAAGAATAATAATAACAAAGTTAAAGATTAAACATGTTTCAAAAGATGGATGATTTGGAAGTATAACGAAACGCCAAATGATGAAGATGATGATTTTCTCCTCAATTTCACTAGAATCGTATCATAATAGAGAAGAATCATAAGGTTGTAGACAGAGGTAACTTAACAAGAAGAAAACAAAGTCGTTCAAACACTAATAAGAAAGGATCGAACACTTTTATCTTTTGAAGTATATATATTTTTAATTAGTGCATCACAGTGAGTCTCCAAGAGGTAACAAAGTGAGTGAGTGAGTGATAGAGAGAGAGAGATGGGTGAGTCTCCAAGAGGCAGAGATTGGCATCGTAGTTTCTAAGAGGCAAAGATTGGAATCAAAGCAAAAAAGTTTGACAATAAGAAGGGAAAGAATTGAAAATTTTTGTTAATATCATTATGTTTACGATAGCAATGCAACCCCAAACTTTAACCCTCATAAAACATATCATAGAAGTAAAAAGATAAATAAAAAATCTATGTAATGATTTGGCATGAAAATAGCAGACTGCACAAAGACTTGTGGTTAAATAAAAGCTATAGAAAAATGAAACTTAGATAGAACTTGGTGTGAAATAAAGGGAAGGAGTTTACCTGACCGGAGATTGCTGTTATCTGCTCGGTGACGATGCTTGTTCAGCTACCTGACGATGGTGCTTCTCCTTTGTTACAATCAACTGCTCACAAATGGACGTACCGTCTTGCTCGTTATTAGAGCAGGGAAGGGTATAACTGGTATTATAAAATATTATTGAGGGTATATTAAGTACTATATATTTATCATTTTACATTTCATCCTAAACCCCCTAAATCTGAGGTTTCTCATTTTTACTATTTAGGATGAAATTGGATGTAATATGAAACCCTTTTCTTCTATCCCATCCTATCTCATTCTATTATAATCTCTCCTCCCAAACGATGGAATAATATTCCATTCCATTAATAAAACCCTATCCAAACAGACCCTAAAGTATATCTGAAAGGTATAGTATGTCGACATCATGATAATGGGATATAAGAGATTGCATAAAGTAGATCTAAAAGGTATAATAACTTGAAGAAATTGTTTCATTTAATTTCGCTAACTAAATTCATAAACATGGACTGTAATTGAAGGCAATGGCATAGATATAACAATAGTTTCCACCAAAGGGAAACATGATTACATAATTTTTCTTCCCAATGCATGATATGATAAAGATCATATATATATTTCTAATCAATGTATTTGAGTATATGATATTGCATATGGATTCAACATTATTGCAAGGTTCAAAGTATTATAAGAAATAAATTGTTAGATAAAAATAGTTAGTTAATTTTTATACAATATATTGAATTAAGAAGACTTACACTTAATATATGTGGCAAGAATATAAAGTTGGATAATCAAAGATTATCTTTGCCACAATGGTCAAATCAATGTAGTGACAATCATATGTTACATACGAATATAGATGTATCCTTTTGATTATGAGTCATATAAAACTTATTGGATTGAAGAAAAACCAAATTAATATTTGGTAAAAGAATGATAATGGTATTGAACTATTAAATCTTATACATGCAATATTTTGGATGTGATAACAATTCATAAAAAGATTATACTTGTGTTTTATTAGATTACAAATAACTTTATGCGATATAGTCACATATATTAAATGAAATATTTATTTAAATTTTTTAAAATTTTAAATTGTGTAAATCAAAGTAAAAATTAAGCATGAAGAATGTTGAAGTAATTTGATGAGATAAATGTAACAAGAATGATGTTTTTTCATTATCTATAGGGAACTAGATCAATGAATATTTCCATAACTAAATTTTATAAGAGTATTGATTTGTGTAAAGAGGAAAATAAAATATGAGACACTATAGATGCAATATTTATTTGTTCCATAGCTATGCTTAGTATAACAACTTACTTTCGAAAGTTTTAATTAAATCAATTAGCAACATTTCGTATTAGATATGAAAAGATAAAACTTCAAAAGAGTCAAAGTTAATAATTTTGGGATATGACACCCTATTAAAGCATCTATTATCTAACCAAATCATATAATAGTTATGAGATATCCAAAAGGCTTAATATAATCTTACATATCATATTGAATAAAATGTTTGTTTTAATAAACACTTACAGAAGAATGGTTCTTAAAATAAGTAATAGAAGTAAGATGAAATTTAAAAAGTTCCAATCTTATAATAATACATCTAATTAAAACTAATACCTTGTTGATACATTTGATATATAGTTAAAAGATTATGAGACGTTCCAAGATTCATTTTCACAATAAATTCAAAGAGATTATTTTTTGAGATGATTATGAACTTATCATATTTGTAAGAAGTTAGTGAGGCTATATAAAGAAATAATACTTATAAAGAACAAATTCATATTTTCAATTATTAAATCTATGATTGTCCAAGAACAACTCCTATTGGAAAATGAAGAATATAATAACTTAATTATGAGAATTTGATCTATAAAGATAGATATATCATAATACATTATTATATGTCAATCTTAATTTATGGATCTAAAATTATTTAATTAAAGAAATGTAAATTAAAGGAGTTTAATTTATATAATCATAAATATGATTTAGGATTATAATTTATATCTATTGCTAACATATTTAAGAACCAAATAAGTCATACATAAAGAACATGTTAAAGAGATAAAAAGTGTTTTAATTAAGTTGGACGTGATTATAAAGTTTGAGAAATATTATGATTAAATATGAGATATTTAATAAATAAAATGAATATGAATAATTAGATCTTATTTGGGCATAATTAGTATATAATTAAAATTAAAATTTATTTTAATTTTATTTCAATTAAATTATTAAAATGTCTGGAAATATTATAAATAAGCTTAAACTCAAATAGAGCTATAACTTATGTAGCACCCCACTCCCGTAAGACCCGAACCCGACATCGATGGGTGATATCTGAGTCTGTGCCCCGCGAGAGTGGCGTGCTAAAGCACTCAATCATTTAGAAAATGGTATAAAAATTTTTTTGAACCACAAACACAATATGTGGAAATCGATACTCAATTTGGGCCCACAGTCATTCATAACCATTTTCAATTAACACAAAACCATCAACAAAATTTTCAATAGCCATTTGGGCCTTTTGACAAATACAAAACACTTGAGTCATTTCAACATACAAATTTATACAAAAACTTTCGAAATATACAATTCAATACAAAATAGAGAAATGCAATGCAGACGTGAACTAACCCCGACCTCTATCCTTCACTTTAATGTCGTAGGTATACTCCCATTGGCCTAATAGGGTATTCTTCTGATCCTGAAAAATAATTGCAAATTTTGAGTGAGTTTTGTGAACTCAGTGAGTGACCATCATCGATGGCTCACCCAATCACATAACACATAAATCACATCATTTCACATTTCACACTCCACATTCAATACAATTTAATCACCCATATAATGCATATGCAGTGCACATGAGACTCGCTTTCTATTTGTTACTTTGTTGTGACCAAGGGTCTAAACTGTCTCTTATAGGGCTCATTGATAACTGTCTCATATATGGCTCATTAAACGTTGAGTCTGAGGCTCTGAATCACTTTTGAGCTCGAGACTCTTTTTCACTCATTGAGCTTTAACCTCTGATCGGTGGCTACTCTGGTCACAATTCATTTATGTTTCATGCATTCATGAAATGGAATGCATCACTCATATTTGCATAATCCCATTCATTCATATTCACATATTATCGTACCGTAGTCTGACATTCAACATTTAGTTGAATGACACCCTATCATTCATACGTAAATGCTCATTTAGGACACATTTAACAATCATATTAAGTACACATAGTTCATCCAATTCATAATCAAGTAGCACTTCAATATCCAAATCAAACATCACAATCATCGGACCTTCTGTCCGGAACCAACATAAGCAATCACATCTA
>JANSVB020202098.1:0-12862 GCA_025504935.2 Erythroxylum haughtii
TCATACCTTCAGTTAAGGATGTGTTACACCTTCTTGGGTGGCCAATTTTGAAGCTACCTAGACCTGATGATCTTGATCTCCCAGAAGGAAAGCAACCCTTCAGTTTACCCTCAATCAAAATTATTGAGTTAGATGTTTTACCTTCAAAACCATCTGCTATTGAAAACCTTCATCCACTTAGTGAAATACAACAAATCCTACTGATAATCTAGAGTTCTTGAAGCATTTCATAAATTAGACAGAAGCAAGTCACAGTAAGAAGGAAGTTCAGGAAGCATTAGCAAAAGAAATTAAGGAAGTTCATACTAAGGTTGATGAACTAGCTGACTCAGTGGGTGATCTTTATGAGGAAGTAACACTATTACAAGTTACTATTGAACAAGACCTCAAGATGATCCGAACTAACATGCAATGCATGTTTTCTGAAGTTTTGAAGCTTCTACGATGAGCAATCTTTTTTATTAATAACAAATAGGGGAGAATAAGAAAAAGAGCAGAACTAGAAGAGAAGATAGAAAGCAGATAGAAAGCATTGTATATATCTTGTATGCAATTCTTTTCTTATATATTTTTCTTTATTATTCGTCGAATTACTATTTATCTAATTGTCTATAAATATCATTTTATCTTCTAAAATTATGATTATTTGTTATCATCAAAAAAGGGAAGATTGTTAAGTTAAGAGGACTTCACGTCTATTAATTTTGATGATAATCAAATAATAATAATATTAGAAATGTATGAACTATTTTGATAAGTTTGTTAAATGTTTAGAAAAAAGTAAGTAACACTTAGTCAACTCAGAAGGTGTGCGGTCAACTCCAGATGAAGCACTACACCAGATGAAGCGTGCTACTCAAGACAAAAATGCTACACAAGACGAAGCGCTACACCAGACGAAGCACTACACAAGATAAAAGCACTACACCAGACGAAAGCGCTACACCAGACGAAAGCACAACACTAGATGAAAGCACTACACCAGATGAAAATGCAACACCAAACAACACTAGACGAAAGCGCAACACTAGACGAAAGGGCGACACTAGAAGAAAGTGTGACACCAGATGAAAGCGTGACACTAGACGAAGCGCAACAATAAATGAAGCGATATAATAGACGAAGCGGAATAACAGACAAAACATAATAATGAAAGAAGCATTATTCCAGACGATACAAAAGGAAGATATTCTAAAACGTCAAACAGTTAGTTAGTTGGAGTTAGTTGCAGGACTTAACTAATAACCATTTCTAGAAGATTCAGGAAGCAGTTTTCAAGAAGACACTGGGAGACTTAGGCTATAAATACTAGTTCTAGTTGAAGACTAAGATAACGAATGCTTTTACATTAGAAAATATTATGTATTCAAAGTGTGAAAGAAGTGAGTGAATACATTTGTAACCTAAAGCTAAAAAATACTTTTCTTAGAGAGAGAAAGGAAGGCTAAAGCCTGGAGAGGCTAATACAGCTGATAAAGAATACTTTGTGAGAGAGATCTGAAGAGGCTTTGCAAGTATAGAAAGAATACTTGTAAAGATGAAGAGTATAGTGAAATCTCAGAATAACTCTAAGGACTGGATGTAGTCCAAGGTTTGGGATGAACCAGTATAAAATCGCAGTGTCTATTCTCTAACCCTTACTTTTAATTTTCTTGTTGTTAAACGAAGTAGATAATATTACTTGCGATTGCATTGCTTATCAACTTTAGCAAAGTATTTTAGTAATCATTTGAATTTTCATAAAGAAATTTAAGAAGTCTGAAAAGATTAATATTTTCGAAAAGATTACACAATTCAACCCCCCTTCTTATGTAGTTTACATATCATATCGGATTTCTATATTAACAAGTGATTTACTTCAGCTTTTTTTATACTTAATGACATGTGGAAATCTCTCAATGAATTCCATCCATCTAATATGGCGCTTGTTTGACTTACCTTATCCCTTTAGATGTTATAACTATTCATAGTCAGTATGTATAATAAACTTTTAGGCCATAGGTAATCTCGCCACTCTATAATTCTCTTACCAATTAGTAAACTCTAATATATAATATAAATTACTTAACTCCTTTAGTTTATAGAATGTCCAAGGCAAATGAATGTATCTTTGTATAGTATAGGGTTTAGAGTTCCAAGTGGTAATTCAGTAGGGACTGTAGGTACTAGTAATGATTCTTTTTCTATTATCTAATTGACAATTAAGATGATGATAATTCATATTTAAAATTAAACTACTAAATTAAAGAAAAATCAACATAATCAAAAAAAGCAAAAAAGTAAAAAAGTAAAAATAAAACAGTAAAACAAAAGTACTTTTATTTCAAATTCCCAGTAAGATTTCTCATGTCATGATTTCAATAATCAATTCATTCTAAAATTTATTGGACTATAAAAATTTCTAAATTATGCTAGTATCTTTCTCAAGACTACTAGCACCTAATTTTAGGTTGACTAATTAAAATCTATTTTTAATTAAATCCTATAGAATTGCATTAGCGATTTATGAAATCTCATTGTTAAGTTTGACCCTAATATAGAGGATCTATGTCGAACTATCACTAGAATTGCATGCATTAAATTTACGTATTCGATTCAATTATGTTAGATCTATGTATACATTAAATTTCTCAATCACAATTGTATAAGATCAAACTTGAAATAATATGCCAGCAATGCTAACTTAAGAATAAATATGAACACATAATTGAGTGTTAATGGAATTAAAGGATAAATTAAATTAAAACAAAGTCACTTCAAGATCCACTTTGGGGTTCATCTAATCTAGATACCAAAAGATATCTAGCTCTAGAAAAGATAACACCAAAACTAAAGAAAAACCTGGAAATCTTTGAAAACATGGCTGGAATCTTTAAAATCTCCAAAAACTTCACTTTAGACTGATGAAAATATGCTCTAAAGAGGTTTCATTGGTTATTTCTCCTTCTTTTCACCATTATAGGGTTCCTGTTTTTATATTTTCTACCTCTTCCTTTGTTTGCAACCCATTCTTATCTTTTTAATTTTGATATTCAGATATAGTGAGATACACTAGCATTAACACATGTATGTTGATAACCATGTTCTTTAAATACAATAGCAATGCTCTATATCCCCTCTATTATCCTTACTCTAGTTTGTACAACTTCATACATATCCTTAATAACCCATATATAACTTATAGGAACTCTCTTAACTTCTAAACACCTCCATATGATTTCCCTAAGTACCCTATCATAAGCATTCTATAAGTAAATAAAAACTATATGTAAGTTATGATATCTTTCCTTGCAATATTTCATTAATCTTCTAAGGAGATGTAAAGCTTTTATCATAGACCTTTCTGGCATAAAGGCAAACTAGTTCTTCAAGTAGGTGCGTTCCTTTCTCACTCTCTTCTCAATCACCTTCTTCCATAACTTCATAGTGTGACTAAATAGTTTAATGTCTTTATAGTTGTTACAGTTTTGGATATCCCCTTTGCTCATATATAGAGGAATTAGCATACTAATTTTTCACTTATCCGACATTTTGGTGAGCTTAAAGATTATATTAAAAAGGTTGGCTAGCCAAGTAAGACCCACTTCATCGAGGCTCTTCCACACATCTATTAGGTATCTCATTAGGCCCCTTTCCACTTTTCATCTCCCTCAAAGCTACTTTAATTTCTTCTCTTGTAATTTGCCGACAACAAGGAAAGTTACAATATCTCTCAGACGTGCTAAGATCGCCTAAAAAGATGTTGTCCTCTATGCTTCATTAGAAAGGCTATCAACTCCATCAAATATATTTTAATATTTTCCTCATAATTTTTCAACAACAAGTAAAGTTACGATAACTCTCAGACGTGCTAAGATTACCTACAAAGATGTTATCCTCCATGCTTCATTGAAAAGACTAGAAAAGTATCTTTACCATATTCTCTTGATGTCATTTTCTGTCACGACACTCCACCTACTTAATATTTTATAAAAAAATTTGATCCAGGTCTCTCTTTTTTGTTCCCTAGCTCTCACGAACTTAAATATATCATTTTCACCACCTTTAGTTTCCAATCATTAGTATGGTTTCTTGTAAGCTCAGCTTTTAGCTTTTAAGATTATCCTATTCACCTCTTTCTTTGCCAGATTGTAACTGTTTCTATTAACTAATCTTTCTACCTTTATAGTGCTATCTAATAGAGATTTATAGCTATCATTCTTAATCTTAACTTTTTATTGTACATCTTCATTCGACCACCAAGATTTCATCTATTGGCCCTCGAATTTTTTTCTTTAGTTAAGCATGATTTAAATGAATTATGAGGTTTTAATATATTTATTTTTGGAGTTTAATTGTTACATCTATGTTAGTAGGATTTATTTCATTGGATTGTTGAATTAAAAGTGATAAGAATACATGAGGGCATTTTTGGCATAACACGTAAGGTTAAAAGACATAAAGCATGAAAGGAAGGGTAAAATGGACTTTGCACACTCATTAAGGGTATTATAGGTAGAGGAAAATGTGAGCTTGCATTTAAGAGAAAGGGAAAACGTGAATTGAGGGAGAAGAATGAAAATAGAAGAGAGAAAAAGAGAGTGTCGTGGAGAAGAGAGAAAAGAAGGACGTTTGAGTTAGGTTTCAATTTTTCTTAACCTTCGAGAGAGATTTTGAGGTGGTTCAAGAAGAGAAAAAGGAAGAGGAAGATAAGAGCTTCCATTAGAGCTAAATATCTCTTTATTTGGTGAAGAATTAAGGTAAGCCCATTTTGAATCTTTTGGATTTTTGGAAGGGTTTTAGTTCAAGAAGTTTAGGAAATATATGGGTTTAAGCTTTCTAGGATTAATTTTATGCATATATTTCTTTTGGTTCTCAAATTGGAGTTCCTATTGACTTGAGAATTTTATCGATGTTAAGGAAATCAAGAGAGGCAAGAGGAGCGAAAAGGAGAGGCACATTTGAGCAAGTTATAAGCAAGGACTTCAAGGTTGATTACATGTTTATAATAGATTTAATGAGCCATTAAAGTTTTCTTTTAAATCAAGAGAATAAAATGTTTTCAATTGCTTCATAAATATTGCATTTATTGCTTTTGAATGATTTGAGAAATTGTTATACGTTTGGTATGAGAATTTTGTTGATGAATTGTGAAATGGACATGGACATGGTTTCGAAATATTTCACACTCATGAAAAACAAGTTTCCGAAATGTACCATTTAGGGAAATATGTTTATGTCATGAATTATATGTTATGTGAGTTTGTGGTGGTCAATTTTGTATGTCATGTGCACTTCGACTAAAGGCTTCTCCTGCTTGCTCGTTAGGGGCATGGAGCTTCTTAATGGACTCCCTCATGTTCACGACTATGCAAAACCACTATGTGGGACTGTGATAGTTCATTCTGTTTACGACTACACAGGAATATTATGTGAGAATGTATTAGTTCGTTCTGTTTATGGACTACCCAAACCATTTTGATATGTTTATGTGTTTATAATTTTGTGAATAGGTTGATGAATGCATAAATTGTGTTGTTTGAGAATTGGATTACATGACGAGAATTTGACAAACATGTGCTTTATGAATTCAATATGAATTTTCTATGATATATGAACAATTTTAAGGTTTTGCTTGTTATCTGTTATAAACTGTTACCCAGAGCTTTTAAGCTCACCCCCATTCCTCCTCATCTCCAAATGATGAGCAAGAGATCGAGTGATAGAGAGTCAAGGCATCACTCCGATTAAGTGTATTTTTGTATTTTAAGCTAGACTTTGTAAACTTGAGGTTTTAGTCACATTTCAAGTATTACTTGTTCAAGTACCCTTTTGTATTTTGAGATTTTGCAAAATGTTGTATTGTGGCTTAGAATGCCATTGAAGCTTTATAAAACCCTTATCTTTTGATGATAATGAAATATGATTGTGTTTTACTTATGATTCTCAAAGTTAGTATATTGCATTTTTACGCTTTTATAAGGGTAAAATGTGTGTTCTGACTTCAAGGAAAGAACTGTATTTATTTAAGCTGAATTATGCAAAGTTGTCTCTTGGAAGTTGTAGATTATCTTTCTATCTTTCCAAAGGTATAAAGTTTGTAATTTTTTTATATGGGAGTTGAGAGATATGATCATTATAAGTTAGTAATGCTGCCTAGGATGTACATACGAGTCAACTACATTAAACTGAAAATTTTGACCCTTTTAGAAGCAAAAACTTTCTTTTGGCTATTCATAGAAGTTGTGGGTATAGAAGTCTTCTTCAAAAAGGTCCAAGAATGAACTTAATCAGACCTCTCTGGTGAAATTTATGCATAAATATGTATAGGGTACGATTGCAAGGAGCAAGGTGTGCGCGCGACAGAATCTACGGATTGAAGGAAAAACAACACCTCACTGGTGTGATCACGAGAGCATCTAATGCAATCGCACTCTGGCATTTTGGCCATAACTTTGCCATCTAACTTCTAAATCACTTGATTTTTGAAGCATTGGATTTCTAACACATTCTTCTATCTCTCCATAAAAATTGGTAGCCTTTAGAGTTGATTTGACAAAGATTGATGCAAAGAAAGTGAGGGTATGGGTTGGAAGAGCATGAATAGGTTATTTTACTGAACATACTTCGATATTTTGATCATATCCTGAGCTATAGAGCTTCGAATGAGATGATTCTTATTAAAAAATAAACTAGAGACATAGAGCTACAATTGTTCTAAAGAAGTCATTTTGAAATATTGGTGTCTGACTGGTGTGGGCTCCCCCCTTGTGGGATGATGGTTAAGGAGATTTCAATAAAATAAAACTACAGGGAAATACACTAACGTCTTATGATTTTCCGGATAGTTAAGTTTTAAAAACAGGGCCCAACATGTATGGTATCAGAGCGCCTAGGTTTAATATCTTACACGGAAATTTTTGGAAATATGTATCAAGTTATATGCACTTTTGACTGACATGTCTTAGTATGCGGCAGCAACTAATCCTTAGTTTGAGTCACGTATGTATGAGTTATATGCATGAGTAATTGTTAAGAGTTTGAGCTGAGAGAATTAGTGAGAAAAATGAAACTCTTTCATGATATGAGAAAAATGAAAGTTTGTGGATAATTGGAAATGAGAAATAGTATATGGATAAATATAACAGATAATGATTCATCGTATTTGTATTGGTAGATGTATTATTAAATATGACACCAATATTGTACTGTGGTGTTATATCCCCGAATGTGATAAAGATGTGAATGTATTATCATGGATTGTTTAAGAAAAATAGGGAGACAATTAGAAATGATGATATTAAAGTGTGTAAGTAGAATGTAATGAAACAGAAATTGTTATGATCTTAAGAAGATGAAATTGGAACCGAAGTGGTTGTTTGATTAATGTGACAAGAGTTACGACCCACCATAAGAATATATTAGTGGAATTAAGATCATAATTTCATGATGTTTGTACATTTATAATTTTGAATTGATTGAGAATATACGTATGGGAGATGAAATAAATGACAATAGGAAGATGAGATAGAGAAAAAGACGATGAATCAAATGAAAAGAATTAATGCACCTAATATGGTAGTTGAATCATTATAACATAATGTAATACTTAAAGGGGTAAATTCTAGAAAATTGGAGTAGAATTGATGTTAGTATATGTTAATGAGAGGATACCCCAAACGGAGGCAAGTATAAAGAGAGAAATATTGTCTAGGATCAATGGAGATCGAAGTATCATTTGTGTAAGATAAAAATTGGTGAATTGTTGGAGATAAATCTGTCGAAAAAATGGGATGACTTTGATGATACCCACCTAAGCATATGTGATAGTAATTATGTTTACTACTTCATTGAGTCTTGGAAACTAAAACATTATGATCGTGTAAGAAATGATAGAAATTGATCTTCTTGAAGTACTAAGAATGATCGATAAGCAATGATAAAGACATTTGATTTATAAGGATTATATAAACAGTATCGATGATAATAGCAAGAAATCTTCTTTCAAAGAAGAATTTCCATGAATTAGGTTATGTTGATCAGATGATTCAATTTAAGAATGATCAATGAAGAAACAAATCAGAAATAAATATGTAATGAATCAAAAGTGAATATTAGAGTCATTTAAGAATGATCAATGAAGAAACAAATCAGAAATAAATATGTAATGAATCAAAAGTGAATATTAGAGTCATATCTATAGCGGGGATTTAAGCATAAGGGGTAGAATATGTTATTGAGAATGTATGCATGTTGTTTGATGTAAAGTATCCAAACTATGTGATTGGATTCTTGGATTTGAGGCGACATTCTTGTTAGTGCGAGGAGAATATAGGCCCACATTATATTCTGTGTGAATATGTTCGGGAGATACAAATTAGATCTTATTTATGTGGTACCAACACAGGAAGTTAAGATTGCAAATAAATTGAAATGTGTGAAGAAACTAGTATGAATGAATAGGCATTAACATAAGTCAACGTGAAATAAGAGGAAATCAAATGAATTGAGAAAAATCATTTTAGAAAAGAAGTCAATTAGGAAACCGAAAATAAGATGAGATAATATTATCTCGTTGAGGGATTAGTACTTAAGGAATTGTGAGATAATAAAGCAGTAAGAAACTCCAAGGAATATATAAGGGATCCGAAGTTTTCTAAAATTAGCTGAAAATTGGACACTACCAAATGTTGTTAAGGGTTTTTAATGATCTTAGCCCTTTGAAAAAAATATCTGAGGAAAAACGTGTAAGTCGTATGATAGATGAAGGTAAAGAGAAATTTGATGAAGTATAACATCAATAATAATTATAACGTCTGGATTTGGAGATTTTGTAGTATACAATGGTGTTTTGTACTAGGGATTAAGATGCAATCTAATGCAGCAAGATAAAGTGAATTTGTATTTATAGAGACAATTAAGCCTCATGAGATGATATTTGATGTATGAATTGGAACTTGCTATAATAGTGATTGTTTTGAAAGTTTGGAGACATTACAAGTACATAAACATTTTGAAATATACAAATCATTTAATTTTGAGGTAAATATTGAGTTGAAAGAATTGAATACGGGACTGAGACAATAGATATAGTTATTTAAAGGATTATGATTGTACAAATGAGTACTATACTGGTAAAGTTAGTGTTGTAATCAGATGCATTGAATAGAAAATTCAATAGCAGTATATCACAAATTTGGATATTGAGGTTATCAAATCTAGTGTAATAAAGAGTGCATAATGGAGTTGAATTTAGGGCAAAATGAAGCATTGTTAGCTGCACTAAAAATTAAGATTAGTTTCATATGAACAAAACCCAAATTGAGAATTCAAAAATTGTGAATCTTACTAATAAATTGCAAAATGAATACGAATTTTGAGTTCGAATAGGAAGAATGATACTTTGTGATTGAAATAAGAAGTATATGTACCGATAAGGATGATTGAGCAAAGAGATTGTTAGAGAAGCATAAATAACAACCTATGATATACATCCTAGTAGGAATACGCCGAGATAGCGTTTGATGACTAAGGAGGTAGAAGCAAATGACCACACTTGTGAGTTACCAACAGTCTTATCTGTTTTAGATATGCTTAAAGCTTATATTTTTGGAGTTCATAGGAATATGAGATCAATGCACAGCTTTGATTGACTTTAAGCATAACAATCATTATCGCAGTGATGTCATTAGAGTATTGCATGGGACATTATACGACCAAAGGAGTCGTCTGCCCTTACATTTAAAATTAATAAGGCCTAAAATGGTTGAAAGCCAAGATTGATTGAAAAGATATTGTTAATGAGTGAAATGAATCTATAATAGAAATTAAGTGATTAAAAAAAAGATAAAGGAGTTGGTAGATTAACACCGAAGGTATGGAGTAAAGCGAGATGAACATAAGAGTTAAGTGTATTAACACTACAATGATGTGAATTATTAAGTGAAAGATAAATTGTCTTTGAGAGTAGCACCTTTGCCAAGGTGTGCTTATATTAAGTACAAGGTGTGCTTAGGTTAGGAAAAAGGATTAGCTAAGCCCGATATGAATTGGTTTGTATGAAATTATTATGGGTTAGTGTTACTGATAAAAGATGTCTTAGATTCGTAATGTGATATATGTGAGTATGTTAAGAAATATTGATATGATATGATATGGGTGTTATCGACATAGGAGGTGGAAAAAATTTGAGTAATCTAAAACATAATGAGGGACTAGTTAAGAAAATGAATGACCAAATAAGGGATTGAAAGACCGAGTGAGTCTGTTGATTAGGTTCATTGAAAGAAATTATTCGAGGGATGAAGTTAAATGGGAAACGGAGGAACATCCTGCCTTCCTGATCAATTAGATAAGAATTTCGAGGATGAAATTCTTTTAAGAGGGGGATAAATGTTGGCCCCTAAATTTTTCCTTGATGAATAAGCATGATTTAAATTAATTATAAGGTCTTTATGGAATTATTTTGTGGAGTTAATTATTATGATAATGTTAGTAGGATTATATGACATAGGTTAATTGAATTAAGGTGTTATAGTAGTAAGATTGTATAAGGGTATTTTTGGTAGTTCACTTAAGGATAAAAACCATAAGGAATATAAGGAAGGGTAAAATGGACATTGCAACTCATTAAGGATAGGATTGGAAGATGAAAATATGGTCTTGCATTTAAGAGAAGGAGAAAATGTGAATTGAGGGAGAAGAATGAAAATAGAAGAGAGAAAGAAGAGAGTGTCGTGGAGAAGAGTGAAAAGAAGGAAGTTTGAGTTAGGTTTCAGTTTTTCTTAGCCTTCAAGCGAGATTTTGAGGTGGTTCAAGAAGAGAAAAAGGAAGAGGAAGATAAGAGCTTCCATTAAAGCCTAATATCTCTTTATTTGGTAAAGAATCAAGGTAAGCCCATTTTGAATTTTTTGGATTTTTGGAAGGGTTTTAGTTCCAGAAGCTTAGGAAATGCGTGGGTTTAAGCTTTCTAGGATCAATTTTATGCATATGTTTATTTGGGTCCTCAAATTCGAATTCCTATTAAATTGGAAATTTTTTCAATGTTAAGGGAATCAAGAGAGGCAAAAGGAGCATGAGGAGAAGCATTTTTAAGCAAGCCTTTAAGCAAGGAATTCATGATAGGTTATGTGTTTATAATAGATTTAATGAGCCATTAAAGTTTTCTTTTAAATCAAGAGAAAAAAATGTTTTTAATTGTTTCATAAATATTGCATTTATTGCTTTTGAATGATTTGAGAAATTGCCATATGTTTGGTATGTGAATTTGGTTGATGAATTGTAAAATGAACATGGAAATGGTTTTCGAAATATTTCATGCTCATGAAAAACAAGTTTCCGAAACGTGCCATTTAGGGCAATATGTTTATACTATGAATTATATGTTATATGGGTTTGTGGTGATCCATTCTGTATGTCAAGTGCTCTTCGACTAAAGGCTTCTCCCGCCTATATGCTAGTGGCATGGACCTCCTTCACTAACTCCCCTAAGATCACGACTACGCAAAACCATTATGTAGGATTGCGATAGTACGTTTTGTTCACGGCTACACAAGATCATGTTATGAAATTGTGTTAGTACGTTCTGTTTATGAACCTACCCAAACCATTCTGATGTGCTTATGTGCTCATGATATGTTGACAATATTGATGCATAAATGATTTGTATTATTGTGAATTTGGTTAAGAATTTAAGAACTACGGCTTTTATAAATTTGATGAGAATATCTATGACACACGAAAAATTTCAAGGTTTTGCTTGTTATCTATTATAAACTTGTTACCCACGAGTTTTAAAGCTCACCCCCATTCTCCTTCCCATATTCAGGTGATGTAGCAAGAGATTGATTGAAAGAGAGTCAAGGCATCACTCCGATTAGGCATATTTTTTAGTTTTAAGCTAGACTTTTCAAGTATTATTTGTTCAAGTACCCTTTGTATTTTAGGATCTTATGAAATGTTATATTGTGGCTCGGAATGCCCATTTAAACTTTGTAAAACTCTTTTCTTTTGAGGTTAATCAAACATGAGTTTGTATATGGATAAGGTTAAGTTGAAATTAGGTATCTTTGAGGAAGTTATCGATTTTAGATGATAAATTTTTGAATACGAATTGTTGTTATATATAACTGAGATGTGTTATGGAAAAAGAAAGATAGGAAATTATGACGAATGAGAATTAGTTGTGAGTAATGAATTAAATGAGTAGAGATTAGAGAGTATGAGGAAATAATATTAGTAGTTGAATTATTATAAAATGATGTTACATTAGCGGGAGTGAATTTGTATTGCATTTTTAAGTCATTCATAAGGATAAAATTTGTGTTCTAACTTAAGGGAAAAACTATATTGATGTAGGCTAAATTAGACAAAGTTGTCTTCCTAAAGTTGTAGCATATCCTTTTAGCTTTACAACGATATAAATTATATAATTTTTGGACATTGGAGTTGTAACACCTCACTCCCGTATGACCCGAACCCGACATCGATGGTGATATCCGAGTTCGTTCCCTGCGAGGGTGGCGTGCTACATTACTCAGTCAAAACTCAGTATAAATTTATTTTGAAACACAAACATCCACAATGCAGAAAACAATTAACATAATCAATCATTAGTAATTACAATGATCACGGGGGCCCTTTTTATCAATATAAATTAATTCAGTCTGTTGACTTTACAACATGACCTAATCATTTGTACAAAAATTCAGACAATACAATTTTTTTTATCAGACACTAATGCAAACGCGAACTGATCACGACCTTTTTCTCACTCACATGTGGTTGCTATACGCCTGTTGCCTAATGGGGTATTCTTCTGGGTCCTGAAAAATAATTGCAAATTTTGGGTGAGTTTTGCGAACTCAGTGAGGAACCATCATCG
>JANSVB020202384.1:0-12757 GCA_025504935.2 Erythroxylum haughtii
CAAATAATTATACTTAAATATCAATATTCATAAAGAAGATCCAACATCTTATATTGATCCTTATTTATTAAATATCTCATATTTAATCATAAAGTTTCTCAAACTTTACAATTAAGTTCATCTTAATTAAAATATCCTTGCTCTCTTCAATCTGTTTATTATGTGAGACTCATTTGGTTACAAAATATGTTAGCAATAGGTATAAATTATAACTCTAAATCATATTTAGAATTAAATAAATTAAATTCTTTTAATTTATCTTTATTTTTCTAATTAAATAATTTATATTCATAAGTAAGATTGACGTCTAATAACACATCATGACTATCCAAATTTTTAGGAATATCAAAATAGTTTTGACTAACCTTTTTGTGCATGATTTTCAGTATAATTCAATCATTTTATTATACAATATTTTAATTAGACATAAAGCATGAAATTAATATTTACTCTATTTTAAATCCAATCATATTATTAGTTCTTCTTCATTAGCTACTAGTTTAATTAATAACATTTGTATACTATTTACAAAATGTTATTTCACCTTGGCTAAGGATTTCTCAAATTAATATTAATCGAGAACAACATAATATTCTTCCTAATTATTTTAGGATTATAAATCCTATCTTGATCCCTCAACTACTTCCATATAGTTCATGATACATCCAATGAATATCAAATGAGCTATTCATGTTTAGAATATGTCATAAGTAGTATCAAAACATAACAATCGTTATATAAGGTGACTTTGGAGACCGTAAGTCAAATGTTCACTTATATAATCATCACGATGAGAATTTTCATGGATATACAAGTAATGTTTCAAATAGATTTCACATATCAAGTCTTTTTATATTCTATTAATGTCTAATCTTAATAGAAAAATGACTAAGAATGATTTAGGGATAATACATAAATGTAATATGAATCTTATAATTATAACAATTTCATTTGCAATGTATAATTATTATCTAAACTACAATAAATCGATTGATTATAGTGCATAAACCAACAAATAATGCTACCGTGCTTTATTATAATGCCAAAAACCAATACTCTCTATGTTGCCCTATCTTTTTCTTTTTTTTTCCCACTTTAAATTTATTAAAAGCTTTGTAAGTCTTCGTGACAACAAGTGAGGGATGACATCTAGCTACCTACCCTTTTGTTGCAAATTTTATTTTCATCAAAACAGCCTTTGTGTATCACGCGGGCTCATATGTACTTATTTCTATAACCATATGATCATGTTTGTGGAAAAATTTGCAGAAATACAAGGTTTAATGGTATCAAGAAGTTGCCTTCTGCTTTACCATCATAATACGTATATCATAATGGCTATGATACTCTTAACAGTACCAAATCAAGCTCACTGTTTAGGTTATTTTTTATTCTGAAGTACTATTTCTTTTATTGTTACCTTCCACTACCTTCCACATATATATCCCTTTCGTCTTTTGGTGCGATCATCTGTCCAAGGCAGTCTTGTAGTTTATTGCCTAACAACGACAACTATAGTAACAATCATTGTTAACTTATGTTCAATTAAGCACGCAGTTACTTGTAATCTCACAAATCAAATTACCCACTTTCCACCACTGTACTTTAGTCAATCAGGTTAAAGTTCCAATTCACAGAAGCATGTTATTTCAGCTTCACATTGTTCTACATATTTGTCCTGCTCTTGGTAGTGGAAGACATGTCACTTCTGTGTGCCCACACAGGCATTAGATGTCAAACATTATAATGACAAGTCATTCTTTAGCTTTTTAATTGTATGGCGTCTCCAATTATTTATTGGGGCGACACGATCCATGTTCCCTTGCTGGTACATATATATAAATGCCTTATTTGCCATTTGATTCAACGCAATCTTTCATGGATGGGTTTACTTCTTTGTTGAGTATATGATCGATTAGAAACATAATTATGTATTTATAATGAATAATTAGACCACCATAATCTCAATTGATATACTCGATCTATATACGTTTCCACTCACCTTCGTGTGATAAGCGAATGAATATATTCGTGTTAATATGTTCTCTTTATAACAACTGACGAGGTTTAGAACAAATCGCAGTCCTAAATACTTGAACCCAGAAAAATAAAAGATTACGAAAAGTAGAACCAAAGAAATATAACAGGTTGATTAGTGACATAATATAATCAGTGATATGGTTCTAGGACTCTTGTTTTCAAGTTTCTTTTGGATTAAAATTGTGTGGATGATAGTTTTCTCCCTTGGATTTAGTTGCATTAACTTTCTAACAACTTGTCCATGCACCTTCGACTCTTGGCTTCTGTCTAGAAAAGCTTACTTCCAAAATATGACACCATGTGGTACTTATCTTGTCTCTCTCGTCTCAAAACCCTATTT
This sequence comes from Erythroxylum haughtii, assembly GCA_025504935.2. Taxonomy (NCBI): domain Eukaryota; kingdom Viridiplantae; phylum Streptophyta; class Magnoliopsida; order Malpighiales; family Erythroxylaceae; genus Erythroxylum; species Erythroxylum haughtii. The sequence continues at coordinate 2,381 of JANSVB020202384.1, forward strand.
TTGTGGTTTACATCAACAAAATCTTCTCCAAATCTACCACAAGGACCACTTTGAGCTTTGCTGGCAACTAGTGCCGTATCCTTCTTACCTCACACTTTGTGTAAAATGACCGAATGGTCAAAAAGAAAATAGTCAAATCACATATGTTTTGTGCTGTTTCCTCTTCCATTTTTGTTTATTTCATAGATACAGCTAATTAAGAACTCTTATTAGGAATTTCTTGAACTTAAAAATGTTATTTAAGTGTCAAAATCTTTGAATTTCATATCACTTTTCCGGTTTCACAAGAAATCCATAGATAGCTTTAAAATGCTATCGATGACATTGAAGAATGAAAGAACACAGAGTAAACCGAAGAGAGGCAGAGTTTTTGTAATATTTTCCTCTATATTGTATGTACAGTAGAGACAATATATATACAGGTTACATTGTTTCTAGACTATTCGGTATAACTAAATTATAACAGAAAGGAATTTGTTTAACTGTGGCCAGATGTTTGTTGAGAAGGAGATGCTCTGCTGTGAACAAGAGTAGAGGACATATTAGTGTGCTTGAACGTTGTATTGGCAGATGGGCTTGGAGCAAAAGCCTCTGGCCCATGACTTGACCCGGTACAGGATGTTGGAAGTGAATCCCTAATATCCCCACGCAAACGAAACCTCGAATTATGTACGAGGTTGAGTTTGAAAAGTAAATCCCTAAATCGAGCGACAGGGAGGGGTTTGGTGAGCAGATCGACGAGCTGGTCGGCAGAAGGCACATACCGAACCTCCAGAAGACCAGCGGCAATTCTATCTTTGACGAAATGAACGTCGATTTCGATATACTTGGTGCGAGCGTGAAAGACTGGGTTCTGAGAGAGGGAGCGAGCGCTATTGTTGTCGCACCAGAGAACAGCCGGTCGGGAGAGGGGAAAACCAAGTTCAGTGAGAAGAGAGGACAACCAAAGGACTTCAGTGGAGAGCTGAGAAAGAGCACGATATTCAGCCTCAGTGCTTGAACATGCGACCACAAACTGCTTTTTGGAGCACCAGAAGATGAGATTACGGCCAAGAAAAGCACAGCCACCACTTGTAGATTTTCGATCGTCTGGAGAACTAGCCCAATCGGAGTCGCTAAAGGCATGAAGGTCAAGCGACGAGGAGGAGTGAAACAATAACCCTAAATCAGAGGAGCCCTTCAGGTAATGCAGCACTCATTTTAAAGCTGTCCAGTGAGATTGAAGAGGGTTGGAGAGAAACTAACTCAGTTTGTTGACAATGAAGCTGATATCAAGTCTCGTGTTGCAGAGGTACTGGAGAGCGCCAATCAAACTGCGGTACAGAGACGGATCAGTGAAGGGATCCCCATCATGACGAGAAAGTTTGAGACTTGCGAAGGCCGGAGCTGAACGGCCTTTGTAAGTAAATCTTTAATGTAACCACTCTGTGATAGATAGATGCCATCTGAGTTTCTGTAAACTTCAAATCCCAGGAAATAGTGTAAATCACCCAGTGTTTTGAGAGCAAACTGTGCATTTAGCTTTTTGATAATGGATTGCACTGCGGAGGGAGAGTTACTAGTGATCAAAATATCATCAACATAGACTAAGAGAAAGAGGATTGTACCATTGTGGCTAAGATAGAACAGAGAGGTGTCATTCTTAGAGTTGTAGAAACCCCATTGTAGAAGAGCGGTTCAGAGTTTATGATACTAGGCTCTTGGAGCCTGTTTTAGGCCATAGAGTGCTTTAGAAAGTCTGCACACATGATTAGGAAACTGGGGGTGTAGAAAACCTTGAGGCTGAGTAATGTATACAGTCTCATGAAGCTCACCATTAAGAAATGCATTATTGATATCGACTTGTTGAATACTCCATTTGAAAGAGGCAGCAAGAGATAAAATAACTTTAATAGTAGATGCTTTCACCACTGGTAGGGGTTAGCATTATTCGAGCCGACCCGATTACCCGGCCCGGCCCGAATTAATTCGGGTAAGCAAATGCTAAATTTCGGGTAATTCGGCCCTGTCCGGGTATTACCCGAATTATTTTCGGGCCGGGATGGGTAACTCCGAAAAAATTAGGGCCGGCCCGATTACCCGAATTAGGTTTAAAAGAATTATGAAATAGGGTAATTAGGATAATTCGGGTAAATCGAGTTGTGATAATTCGGGTAAATCGGGTAAATTGGGCCGGATAAATAGGTAATTCGATTAAATCGGGTCGGGTAAGTTCGGGTAATTAAAAGTTCGGGTTCGGGCCGAGTAAGGGAAAAAAATTCGGGTAATTCGGGCCGGGCTCGAACAGTAAAAATTAGCCCGAATTACCCGAATGCTCACCCCTAACCACTACAGAGAAAGTATCTGAAAAGTCAAGACCAAGAGTTTAGGAAAAGCCTTTAGCCACAAGGCGAGCTTTATGCTTAGCCACAGTCCCATCTGCATTATATTTGGTCCGAAAGACCCACTTAGTTCCCAAAACATGCATGCTAGAGTCATAAGGCACAAGTGTCCAGGTGTTGTTGTGCTTTAGGGCAGACATTTCATCACACATGGCTTTGTACCAAACGGAATTGGAAAGGGCTAGGGAAACAGTGGTAGGTTCAGGAGAGGGACAAGAGTGTAGAGAAGAGGAGTACGCTTTGGGCTTGAATATGCCAAACTTGGATCTGGTTTGCATAGGATGGGTAGATAGTGGAGGTGGAGCAGTAGCAATAGGAGGGGGGGGGGGGGTAGAAGGAGCAGGCTGAACAGAAATAGGAGAAGAAGAGGAAGAAGAGGATAGAGGGCAAGGAGATGAATAAACAGAAGGAGATATTACCTGATTGTGGGCTGAGGAAGCTGAGGACACTAGAGAGGAGCTAGGCACATTTGAGATGCTGGGAGATTGCCTCGAAAGGAGAGGTTGCTGATCAAAAACCGCAGGATGCAAGGTTGACAGAGGCAAGGCTGGAGTAGGAGAGCAGGAAACAGAATTGGGAGAAGGGAAAAGGGTAGAGTAAGGAATTTCAAGCTCATTGAATTCAACATGTCTAAAGATGTAGATTTTACCCTTGGGGTTAAGACACTTATAACCCTTATGAACAGGACTGTAGCCAAGGAAAATACATTTGGTGGTATGAAAATTAAATTTGTGAGAAGAGTAGTATCGAAGGTAAGGAAAACAGGCACAGCCAAAGGTTTTAAGAAAAGAATAGTTGGGCTTTTTGTGATAAAGGATTTCGAATGGAGATAAATTTTGCAATCTTGAGGATGGAAGATTGTTTATGAGAAAGCAGGCAGTAGTGAAGGCCTCAAGCCAATATTTGAGAGGAAGATGAGAGTGAGCTAAGAGGGTAAGGCTAGTTTCAGTGATATGACGATGTTTCCTTTCGGAAACACCGTTTTGTTGATGAGTGTAGGGACAGCTAAACCGAGGTTAAATCCCATGGGTAGTAAGAAAAGGTAAGAAGGCTTGATACTCCCCTCCCATGTCAGTATGTAGAGCCTTAATTTTTCTGTTTAGTTGAAGTTCAATGAATGTTTTGAAATGAATAAAAGTGGCAAGTGCATCAGACTTAAGTTTTAGAGGATAAAGCCATGTAAACCGAGAATAAGCATCAACGAAGATGATATAGTATCTATGACCTTCAATAGATAGTAAGGGAGAGGGGCCCCAAATGTTTGAATAAATAATATCCAGAGGATGTGTGGCAGATATATCATAAGTCTGAAAAGGTAATCTATGAAGTTTTCCTTGCTTGCATGAATCACAAAATTGTAAATCTTTGACACAAAAGGGAATTTGCATTGAATGAAAAACATGTTTGAGTACACTTGGTGATGGATGGCCAAGTTTGGCATGCCACATATTAACATCATTCTTAGAAGGCTTAACAGTAAAAACTTGAGGAGAACAATGAAGAGCAGAAGCATTGTGAAGTGAGGAGGGTTGGGTAGATAGCTTTGGATGAGTCATATGGTGGGTAGGAGGTGGGGCATCAAGGCTGTAGAGGCCATCCCGCAGCATCCCCTTGAGCAGAACTCTCCTCGTGTCCTTGTCCTTGAACAAACATATTTTGTCAGAAAACTCTACAACAATCTTGTTATCATTGGTGATTTTGGAGATGCTTAATAAGTTTTTGGTGATATTTGGAACATGTAACATTTGATGCAAAAATAATGGTGTGTGTTTGTTGTTTTGGAATTTAATGTAGGAAGAACCAATATGTGCAATAGGAAGAGAATGGCCATTACCTACAGTGAGATGATTATTACCAGTATAATCGGAACTAATTGAAAGATTGTGCAGATCTGCAGTGACGTGATTGGTGGCTCCAGAATCAACATACCAGGTGGAAGAACTAGGTGGGTCAGAACTGGCGGATGAGTGCTGAGCTAGGAAAGTTTGAGGTGAGTCATTGTGTGATGAATGTTGCCCATGATTTTAGGTTTGAGATTGATTCTGCATTTGCTGATTGCCAGTCCAGGAATGATCAAAGCGTTTGTAACAGTGGAGAGCGTCATGACCAGGTTTTTGGCACAATTGGTAGTAAAGTAGGTTTGCATCATACCATCGACCTCCTCTGCCTCTACCTCCTCTTCCACGAAAGGTATGACGCCTTCCTTGAGTACGAGTGTGAGACTGATTTCTGTTAAATGAAGTAAAATTTGCTGAAGGGGTAGAAACATTAAAAGTGTGAGATACTGCATTTAGTTGTTCAAGTCTAGTCTCATGCATCATGAGACTATATTGCACCTCCTGTAGGGTTGAGTTTTTCATTGTGTGAGTTAAAAGAACCACCACCGAATCATATTCATGTCCCAAACCATTTAATGCACTGAGAATTAATTCATGATCAGGTATAGCATGTCCTGCAACCTTAAGGGAGTCTCCAATTGATTTTATCTTCTGAATATACTCTGAAATAGTTTGAGAACCTTTTTGAATGGTTGAAAGTTGCTGTTTGAGTTGCAGTACTCGAACCATTGAAGTCTGGGCATATAAGCTTTCCATTATTTTCCAGCATTCAAGAGAAGATGCAGAGTGATTTACCTGGCAAGCCACATCCTCACCTATTGTAGAGAGTAACCAGCAGAGGAGTAACTTATCTGAACGACGTCATAGTCGATAATCAGGGTTGGCCACAAGTTGAGGAGCTTATGTATTTGATGATGCAGCTTCTGTGATGAACTGTGGTGGAGGAGAAACTTCAGGTAAAATATAATCTTCTAGTTCAAGTGCTCTGATTGCTGCTATGACTTGTGCCCTCCAATTGATGAAATTGTTCCTGTCTAACTTAATTGGCAGATTGAAATTGAGTGTTTTTGCCAAGACTGGAAAGTCTAGCAGAGGAGTGCTGCTAGACTGCTGTTTATGGGTAGAGGTGGAAGATGAAGAATCATGAGCCATTTGACGTTGGTCAATACTATGGCTCTGATACCATGAAGAATGAAAGAACACAGAGTAAATCGAAGAGAGGCAGAGTTTTGTAATATTTTCCTCTATATTGTATGTACAGTAGAGACAATATATATACAGGTTAGCTTAGATCAGCCTCTCATTTAGTAAAAGATCTTAACTAAACATATTGTCTCTACTTGATATGGTATGATATGATGATCTATGCGTATGTGATTCGATCATGACAACTATTGTCTTCTATGATATATAAAATAAAAGGATAAAATGTCGACCACAAAACTCGTACAAAATCATCTCACCGTAAGAGTTGAGGCTTCAATGCAACTTTATAGAACCTATTAAAATATTTGATGAAAGATTGTCCCACTATTGCTATCAGTTTATCCAATTTTTTCATATACATGTCTAAATTAAAAAGAAGAGCAATTTGAATTGAGTTGATACTTATTATAAATAATACAACGAAGGTAATAATTCGAATACAAAAGATACACATACTCTTTTATCTCTTAAATTTTCTAAAGCGCTGATAAAGTAATTTATAAGGAAAGATAAGATTGACGATGAACAGTCATTTACCAACGCCAGAAAAGTTTCCCAATTTGTCCAACATCTCCATAGATACTATTAAAAAAAAGAGTTGTTGTTTATGATCAAGTAGTTTTTGTAGTTTATTGGAGCTTGATTATAAGGCATCTTAACGACTATACATATATTCCTTGTCATTATATGGTTCACATGCATCTAAGCCAAAATTCACGACTCTCCTCCTATGACGAAACCAAATTTCGTTTGCCATCTACATTTGTCTTCTGCTACTTTTCATTTAGATAACAAAAATAAACTACGACCCAAGTTAAAATTATCTGCTATCTCAAAAGAAAGCAAACAAATAAACTAAAGTTGATGCATTTAGTCCATAGGCCGAATGAAATATCCCACCAGCCCTTGTTGTCTATGTCAACTTTATACTTTTAATTCTATTGCAACTCAATCTCCTTGACATGGGGTGGTTTTATTTAGAAAAGGTCAATTTGTAAAATTAGCGTGGGCAAACTGAGTTTAACTTTGTACAAAAGAAAGAAAAGAAAAGAAGAAGAAACGGATTCCCAGCACGATGCAGCCTCTCCTTCCCATCCAACAATTATTTGAGCTGTTTAAATTAAATATTTGTATTAACTGAAGACAGAACGAATCATTAATTTATTGTTTAACAACATGGGTCGCTCGATGGTTGTTTCCCTATTCTTGGATGTCCGGTTCCGATACTTTGCGTGTGGCTTTTTTCAACCGTGGATTGTTAATTTAAGAGCTTCAACAGGATACGTACTATCATTTTAGTTGGATGATCGTTACTTCTTCAAATTGGAATTTTGTAATTCGGAGAAGAGACAAGTCTGGAATAATATTGTCGTACGCTGGCTTGCATCCAGATGTTATGTATAACGGAATCTAAATTTTCTGGGAATAATATGCTAATATTAGTTCTTTGAAATCTTCAAGTAATACGTTGCTTGCATGCACGTCGAGGATATTAAAGACTTTGAAAAACAAAAAGTACGGTCTTAGATAACAAAAGTCATAAAAATTCCACAGAGCTTAGTTTTGTGTGATTGAACTACTCTTGGTTTCTAAAAGGTTTTGTCTCAAGTGTGGACAGCTTTTTAATGGACTGTCAACTGTGTCCAGTCGCTCTTATAAAATATGGACGAGAAAGGGAAAAGCTCATTGAAATCTTCTAACAACAGCATATTCTAATTACGAACTAGTGTTGGATTGATAGCTTTTTGATTTGGCAGTATCCTGTCCCAGTGATACAATTCAAATACGATAAACTTGGCATCTTTGGTTTGAGGTTGATCTTATTTTCGTCAAGGTTCCAACGGCAATCTTGTAAAGGCTAGAACTGAAGGAGTTGCTTTTAATTTTGTTTTAAAATTTTGAAACAAATGCTAATACTTAAGCCTTGTTTTTTTCAACTGGAGATTTATACTCAATCCTGCTAATGATTAACACTGCCTCGTCATCGAACTAATCAAGTCAGTCCGTTTAATCCTCTGCCTCGTCAAAGAGGTTGGATGATCAATACTTTCTATTATTATAGCTTAAATTCATTGTTTTGATGGGTAATCTTCTTTCTTCCACACAATAATAGCATGTCGAGATAGTATCTTGTCAACCATACTGATTAATGTACATAATCAAGCATGACCATATTAATTAGTTAGTATAACCGGCTCCACCATTTCACATGCTTTGGAAGTGAGACACTTTTAAAATTCGTCTACAACCATTATAATCTTAGCTAAATTAATGAGTTGTAAATATAAAACAACAATTGTAAATTTAATCAAACTGTTTGCTAAAATTTATAATTTTTTGAAACTATTTAACCCAACTATAAACTCAAGTTATTATTTGCTTTCTTGATCAAAGTTCTATTTCAAATAGAAACTTAAGTTTATTGCACACCTAACAAAATTGGTCTTGAAATACATGCAACTATAGACCAAAAAAAAAGCTAAATGCCTAAATCGATTTTTCACTTGACCCAAATATTTTGTTGTTAAATATGTTATTTATAGTATTGTAAGTATAATTTATTGCGTAAACATAATCACAATAATTCTTTAGCCCATATTTGAAAATTCTATGTTTACATGAAAATATAAAATATAAAGTATATACCTTGACCCATAAGTGTAAGTTTGATTGAGACAAACCCTTCCAAAAAAAATTGAATGTGAAGAAACTAGTTTCTCTTCTCTTTCCCTCAATAATTCTGCTTTTGGATGGTCAAAATAAACAGAGTTGTATACGGGTGAGAGAGATGACCAGTTTCAAATTAAATAAAGATATCTTTGAACCATTACCATCAAACAGTATGTTTAAAATAAAATATTATCTTAATTAATCAACATTATCTTCCTTCATCAAACTGGTCAATCACTTTTTCTAATTAATATGTAGTATATTAAAAAGATTTTAGCCTTATACAAATTTACAAGGGCAAACGTTATTCCAAATAAATATTAAAGTACGTAATATGAATTAAAGAAGATTTAGGTGTTATCACTCCATTTAAACATCTTATCACTTAAGTAACTAATATAAAGTAAAGATTTAGTAACAATAAAAGATAGATTGCAAAGAGATTAAAAATAAAAATAAAAATGTAGAGGATTAACCTAATCCGGAAATTAATAACAATACAAAACTAAAAAACACTCCCAAAAACTTTTTAGACTTTAACATTTTTAATGTGTAGATGGATAAATGAAAAAAGTTGACAAAAATTAAAGTTAAAACTAAAACTTAAATTAAAGTTAAAACTAAAACTTACACATAAAAGAAAATTTTTTAAAATAAAAATGTGAATGGTAAGCTTATTAGACAGGCCTTAACTATTTCTCAATTTCCTTTTATAACATAAAATTTGATTTTAGAGATTTTTAAATATAATTTTTTCAAGACCCCATACTATTTTTAAATTTTTTCTGCTTAATATTTGGATTTGATCCATCCAAATTATACAAGTCTATTTCTGAAAAAAAATTAGTTGTCGTTCGACTCCTATGTATGGCAGCGATAAAACTGTGATTGAACTATTTCACTCGAGAAAATGGAACTTGGGCTACCTCTTTCGTTCCCGGCCCCCAAGCTTCAAATTATTCGTTGGACTAATTGTAAAAGGTGTCACGTAATGACAAAGCCAGAATTTGAGCCCTTCAACCATATGACGTTTTTAACCTCATTTCTGATTAACCAACTTATTGATAGTTTGTAAGTGTGTAGAAATCACAAAAGAATTATATTAATCCACAGCACAAACGGCACATAGAAAGAATTCCATGGTGACGGTGACTAGAAGGAAATCCCGCATTTCACAGTTAAACTTGGAGGACTAGCTGACAAAAAGAAAAAATAGTAATCATTGCAGTGTCTTGTCGAATGTGCAGGTTACTGAGGAGTGGTGGTGGTCTATGTCTATCCAAGAACGTGATAAACAGTTGTCTTCGTCGCAGGAGTTGAATCATAAGAAAACACGTATACCATGCCCACATCAAAGCCTCGGCAGGGTTGCGCCCCACTGGTAGTGGCGGCAATCTCTTAGAAGGAAATAAGGGGATAAGGAACCTGATGATGTGCTGTCTTCATTCTCAAAGCCAACAGAAAAATACGTACCGTACTTATTCTTACTTCATGTTAAATGAACGGTGAAAGATCAGCATCCTACACGTGGTTTCGTCTTCATTTATAAATTATTTTTAAAACAATTAAAAACATAAACTTTATCGAATCAGTTTAAAATAATTAGTATATCAAATAAAATATGATTCACTCAGGCATATGGTCACAGTCAATAAATATTTATGGCTCTCCTATCATTCCGACAACTCTTGGTAAGAAAATTATGGGAATAACCGAAATGACGCACCATTAGTTTCCAATCAATATATTTTCAAGTGATTTTAATAACTGAATTTCTATTAAAGATCAAGATCGTACAAAGGTAATTGTAGTTGTGTTAATCCAGTCACATGTCATTCTTCAGGCATCAACTTTTTGGCCATTCTTTCAAGGATTAAATTATCCAATCTTTCCCCGTATAACTTAGACTTTAAATATGATTTATAGTCCAAGATTTTCGATGCTTATAAAAATGCAAATATATAGCATACTTATCTTTTTATATAATTGTAACTATATCAAGAATCAAACTTTTAGGAAAGAATAAATTAGTACAGTAAAATGTCGATAAGTGAATATTCGATAAATTAATAATCTCGATTAAATAAAATTTTCTCCGGTCCCGACTTGGGCCAATGGGATAAAATAATAACCTCGCTAAATGCATAAGATAATAGTTTTAAAAAAATTCCTTAAGGCCCACTGAAAATATAAAATAATAATTTGTTAAATAAGTATGAAAATTACATATATAATTCATAAAATAAAGCACTTCCTAAACAATTTTTATTTCAAATTTTATG